>JAUYWV010095821.1:0-22675 GCA_032274565.1 Nematoplana nigrocapitula
CAAACAAAGAAACTTAACAAAAAACATAACCAATACATACTACAACTGCCAGATTCCATTTCGACATTCTGTAATATTGTGATATAGCATTGCAGCAATCGGCTACTGCATAATTCAAACTCCCAGTTCTGTAGTATCGATTATTAAAAAAAGTATTTTCAAAAAATTTGATAATTTCGCACCGTTTTTAGCCCCTTGACCTTAACCCCGACCTCGAAGATCGACCTCGCCCCCCTTCTATGTTACCCGCAGGGTTGAGGGGGTCACTCATACAAAATTTCGGGTCTGTGGGACCAGCGGTCTGGGCGGCAACCCCAAACATACAGACAGAGAGACATACAGATTGACTTATATATATAAGATTGATATTTGGTCAATTACAATATGAAGATTATAGCGTGTCACATGAAAAACTTTTATTTAATAAAACTATCCTTCACTTACCAGAGTTCTATGTCGAAATAAACCAAATATCGCGCATACAATTGTTTAACTTAAACGTAATATATCACAGTAGACACTTAGCAAGCTATAGACGCACGTGGTTTGATAATATTCCAAATAAAATTAGCCAATATAAATTAGATTAGTCGAAATCACTTAACAATGGTAACAGGTTTTTCATAGAAATTTAAACAAGGAAGCGCCATTGTTAACTTGGTTGAAAACAGTTTGTAATATGTTAATGCTGCCAATTATTCAGAAAAATGTTACTTGAATAAAACTACATTTTGAATATTATTTTTAATTAATTTTAGGAAACACGCTTAAATATTCATTCTACTGGTAATAGTGAAAATAACACCATCTTAGAACACAAATGATGATGTAAAAAATGATGTATTACAGTTAAAGACATTAAATTTACACCAGTTATATTCCAATTTTTTCAGGGAATTTGATGAAGTATCGACCATCTTCAATTTTAATGTGCTTTCTTAGCAACATAATAAGGCTGTCAAATTTGAAGAACTGGCCATATACTGTATCTACACTAAATTACTAAAAATGGCGATAGGTAATTCAGAGTTCTAGAGTTTGGGAAAGAACATGTCCTGCTAGGTACGCCAATGCATGATATCATGTGCCAATCAGAAAGTAATAAACCGGGAATGTGAAATTTCATTGGCTCAGTAATACTATAAAACACCCATATATTTATAATTGATGTTCTTCTGCGTGCCGTCAATCGGGTAAATTTTTGTCCATTAGTAAACTCTCTTCCGAAAGAACAATATAGTATAACAATATGGCGGACTTCAATTTGACAAATTCAACAAGACCTGCTTTCAATGTTCACGCCTACTTGGCGACCCAAATGGATCGAATCTGGTTTTGCGGTATCACCTATCTAACGGTGTCCCTCTTGGGTATCTTTTTCAACGTATTAATGATAATCGGTCTTTTAACAATGAAAGACAAACGCCTCGATGAATACCTCCTACTGACTTTGTCCATATCTGATTTCGTATTTAGTTTCGCGGCCATCTTTTCCCTCGCAGTACGCATCCTGATCTACCTGGCTCAGCGACAACTGGCGATGACCGGGCTGGGAATCTGTGGGATGGAAATATTCGCCTCGAATGGAGCCATCTCCGTGAGTATAGGCACAATGGTGGCTATCCCACTCAATCGCTATCTGATCGTACTCCATAACAGTTTCCAGCGCAAATATATTAATCGGTCTATATCGATCATACTGATTATCGCGGCGATTATGGGGTGTGCGATGACCTATGTCGTTGTCAGCGCTTTCGGTATCGGCTATCTGCTCTATATATACCGTCCCATCTCATGTGCATTATAGTCGGGGAAAGTTACATACTCGAATTTTTCTACATATTTTCCCCATATTTGCCATGGCTTTCGTCTATGGCCGGATATACCTGTTCTACTATCTCTAAGGTCGACAGGTGGCCAATAGTCTCGCTGGAGGCGGTGGAGGAGTGTCAGATAGTCAAGCCGTGGAGCGGAAGCGCCAGAGTCTCAAACTGATCAAGACCATGGTGACAATTATATGCCTCTATATACTCTGCTTTATGCCCTATGCTGTCTTTGTGGTGAATATTGGCGGTTCGTCCAACTGGTTAGCGACCGTGATGATGTTCACCATGAGCCTAACAGCTGTCTGCGATCCCCTCGTCTACATTGTCATGAATCCGAAAATGCGAGAAAATGTTTTCAAGATGTTGGGATGCGCTCGTCTGCTGGAACAACCCGACAAATCGTTGGATACTAAGAGTACTCACACTTAGATGATAGATACATCATCTATACAGTTTGACTTTCCGCAAAATAGGTCTGTATACGCGTGTCACTGGTTTGACTTGCCGAAGTGCGTCTCGTTTTCAACTGGAACATTTACTCCGAATTGATAAATACCTAGCTATTAAGACGCGGAGCTAATGCATTATACAACAACAACCGTATATCGACAGACTAACCGTAAATTAAAGCTTTTTTAAAACCGTCACCGGTTACAGTTACGATTTCAAAGAACCGTCGTTCGAAAAGTCAGAATTGCATCAACAACCACCATACACCTTCGACAAAAAGTATAAATGAACGTGAGAATACAGACAATAATAGTCAGCACTTGAAAATATTATTACAACACTGTTGTTTAAATGTGCTTTGGTGCGTATTA
The DNA here is from genome assembly GCA_032274565.1 of Nematoplana nigrocapitula. NCBI lineage: Eukaryota > Metazoa > Platyhelminthes > Proseriata > Nematoplanidae > Nematoplana > Nematoplana nigrocapitula. Next base: position 2,648 of record JAUYWV010095821.1, read on the forward strand.
TGCATTAGCTCCTAATACGCATAGTCTCGCGGCGTCTGTGTTGTAACAATCAGAATTCACTAGGACATATAGAGTCAGAGAGATAAAATCGTACTATATATAACGACATAATTATAAATAAAACGTATATACTCTGTCTGCCTGTCGGCTTCATCAGGAGTGATGTTGGCCGCCACAAGCCTGCCGAACAACACCGTGCCACCGGACTCTGTCATCGCACGCTCTGATGTTGTCGATTAGTGAATAGAATTTCCAAAATTAGTGGAATACTTATTTCTATTTATCTCACTAGAATACTCAAATCTCCTCTATTCTTATATATACTCAATAATATCAATCGTTGGAAAAAGCACATATGCACACTAGTGACCTCCCAGAAACTTTTCACCACTCTTGATTTATGTCGAACTCGGCCTCCGGAGACAGTAAATCACTAGTGGCGAAAACCTCTGCTAGCCACTCGATGGCATAATGTATATATATATATATAATGTACTATTTTAAGCTTTCTGAGCTGTTTTTCAGGTACAACCTGTTTCAACCTTTTCGCATTAAAATATTTTCTGGTAGTTTCTGCTCTTTCCTAGTCACCACCCTGCGTCACATACTTATCGGGCTGTAGCCTTTCTGATAATGACAATAACTAATTGTTTACGTTCATGTTAGAACTTTAGTGTTTGTGTATCCTTGTAAATTTTATTGTGAAGAATAACGAAACATGTCCATACAATTTCCTGCGTCACCATCTATCTGGGTCTCATTCTTCAACTCACGAATTCATTCACCAGTAATCCGTACTCCTCCTGAATTATAAATTAGTTTAAGGATATTACAAAATAACAGACAAAAATAACAACCACCTTGGTCACCAGTATAGAAAATTTATTACAATAAATTTATTTATCGTCAATTATGATTATACATAGTTATCCGCCTGTACAATTGTGGAACATATAAAAGCACTATTTAAAATTCAAAAATTTATTTGGATACCATTTATGTTTATTCATGAGTCAGAATATTTTTGTTCTGTATACAGTCCCTATACAACCCCGATAGAAAATACAAATTTGCAAATAAAATATTCTCACTGTTTCTCCCTACACTAAACGTGTTTACAATTAATCATCACAATAATACCTGAAACCACTTCACCGCATTAACTTCGGCGAAAGAGTTATTAAAATCGACACCACGAAAAGTGCGACATACTATCTCTGGCAAAACTTACGAACAGAGTGGTATTGGTTAACACCATGCATACTCAGATTATTGACTCAACCCGACAGAATCAGCAAACGCACCGCAAGAAAAGCCTTACAATTGCGCTATATGTCATATAGAAGGGTTTCAAAATTAAGAAGTAGTTGGCAATCGCTGGTTACCAACCAACGACTAAAACATAAACAAAAGCGAAGTGCGGTAGAGGGAATTAGGGTTTAAATACGTGAGAGATAGAGAGAATGTTGAATGGAAGAGATTTCAATGCGCGCGGTCAAAAAAGTAGAAACATTTAAAATCAAAAGGTCGTCGACTGATTTAACAAGGGCGGCGCGTTTTGTGTTAGATGTCACAAACGGCACCCGAATAGATATACTGCATGTATATATTGATAAATGTCCACTAACAATAAACAGTCCCAAGTTGTCTTGTTTTCCACTATCAAAACAAGCTTCATTGTGAAGATTCAAAAACAGTATTTACTACCCACTCGAGAAAATGTGCGAAGAGAAGGATGTATCCTAAGCGTCAAAGCGAGATAAATTGCACCAAAGTCATATCTTTTAATTTCATTATATATACATTGAACAATTTAATCAGAGCTTGTGAAAGATCTAAGCTCCAAAGCTCTGCAGATTTGCAGAAGGTGGATGGCATAGTTAAACTTTGACACTGAGCTGTAAACCAATCACCAAACGGAGGTGTCAGTATCTCTCCTCTCAGGATTGAAGACATAACCTCTCGGTGGGACCGGATCAAACATCCCCAGGGTGCATAACTACTCTCCTGTATCCAGAAGAGTCATATCCTCCACAAGGAACGGAACACACGTACAACACTTTACAGTCAAATCGGCATGTATTAACTAAGTCAAGTATCACCAGAGATTTGTCTTATTGATAAGAAATTTAAAATAGGGCAGCAGAGGTGACTGGTGCGATTCGGGGCCGCCCGCCTGACTATTGGCCTGCTTCTCGCCCGAGCTGGATTTGATGGCCTGAGAGACCATCTGATGCGCACTGCTCAGCTGCTGGTGTTGGGCACCGTGAGTGATAAGGGAGACCGTGTTCTCCTCCGTGTTGTACCAGAGGAACAGATAGTAGACGGCTGGCAGCTTGCCAGCCTCGTAGCGGGAGATTCCAAATTGGAAGCAGAGGGTGGTGTTGTGCCACATCACGCCAGGCTGACCAAGCCCGATCTGAAGTCAGGAAGGAGGAAGAGAAACATCAACAGTTGATTCGATGCCTGCTGGAACAACACGTGCGATTAGACATGGGCTAAATAGAACTGGATGACTCCATGGGTAGTCAATCGATTTCAATGATTTTCTAAAAAATAACACAATGTCTACTCTGAGATTATTCATTCAACGCTTAAGAACAAAATCACCATTATCATAATTCTCTGTGTTAGTGGCCGTGGTGGGTACACCCATAGGAATGTTTTCTCTTCCAACTATCACTGTGCTCATACCCTGTCACTAAAACTGAAGTCTTTCTCACTACAGGCATCCCGTTCGAGGGGACGCGTTAGCGCACCGACATTCCAAAACAGAGAGAGAAAGGAACCGAAAGGATCACGGAAACAGGCAATATATTATATGAACAGTCTTACCGTGCTATTGCCAGGTATCATTCCAATGAGTGACAAGTGCAGACGATGCGGAGGCTGGGCGAAACCCGGTGGGGCCATTTCCCACTCCATAACTCGGACCAAGTCGCGTAAGCCCCGGGAAGACAGGGGCAACAGACGGAGAAAGGAGATAAGCGCGTTGGGCAGGTAGGGTGGACAGGAAACCTGCGGGAGGAACACACAGCGAGCAATTAACCGCCGCAGGTACGGACATGCAATGCCAGACGACAACTTACTCGATAAACGAAATACCTCTCCAAAATGTCCAGATCACTTCTGGACCAGGCCTCACCGGCCTGCTGGGTGATCGGATGACTCCGCATGGTCAGATGCCACCGGGGCAGGTCCGTCGATACCGCCTCACCACCACCCTCTTCCGGACTGACGCTGAACTCGTGCCGTAGTCCGGCTCCCACGGCGATCACCCGATCGTCCCGCTCCGAGGGACTGGCCTCCAGCCGGAACACCTCAGTCCTGGCGTGCAGATACGCGCCCACAGTGCCCAAGAGGGCGACGGAGTTGAGCAGGCTGTCGAGATAGGTCCAGACCAGAGTGCCGCCCTCCGCACCGCCGGCCATGGGACGGAGAAGTTGGGCTAGCTGGGCCGGAGTGAGGTGCACACGATGACCATCTGGAATAGGGGATGTGGAGCCTGGAAATCCCAAACAACTGGTCCACCGCAGCGTATAGCAGAACTTACTGTCTTGGGGTAATTGAAAGAACTTCGATAATTCACTGACGAATATCTGCAAAGACGTGCATATTAATTTTACTCACTACAGCTGATACAGAAGGATTCTCGGATTATTTAGTCCTGGTACACTGTGAAGCAGACTATCCAGGGCTCTTACGCTTTTACCAGAATATTTACACCCGAGAAACCATTAATACACCACACGTATGAGAAACCCAGAAAAGTAGAATTGACAAATATCAAAGCATGTCTATTAGCATAATAGCAACAAGATAAGTTCAAACTACATTTTGACAGTCTCAGAAACTAAACCCCTTAAATTCGGGTTGCAATCTCAGGCTTATCGGAAATCGCCTGAAGTGTGTCAGATAATGGTTGCCCAATTTTGGAATTTCGTGATTCTTCGCCTACAGTACACCCTTCTTATAAATTTCGCCTGAATATGTTCTTTTGGCTTTAGCGGCCGGTGGCTTCAACCCCTTTGAAGATTTCGCCATATTATTTGACTTGATCTCAAGAATACGACCAATAAATTTCCTGAATTTCAGGTAATTTTCTAATATTTACACTGCCTATTTATAGAGATGCGAGGGCGCATACTTCCTCCAAATTTACCTTAAAGTGTGGCAGCGGTTGCGATTCGGAGATAAGGTCTGAGTAGAAACTCTCGAGTCGAACCATCCCACCAAACGGCTGCTGCTCTGGGGCCTGCGGCTTGCTCTCCTCCCCCTCGGTGTCGAGCTCTGGGGAGCTGAGCAGTAAACTCAAACTGAGAATGTATTGTCGCCGGAGTACCAGAAGGACCGAGTGGGTGGAGGTGGCCAGCATGGCGCGTTGACGAACAAGAGAACTGGCGTAGTCCTGCACACCGGATGCCAAACACCAAACAGCGTCATTTTAAAAAGAAATAAAATGGCCATCCGCGACTTTTAAACACAAGTCAGTCAAATTTCTCGAAACGTGCGGGTAGTCAGTCGTTCGACAGCATTTTTCGGCAATATCTGACAGTCCGTTTTTCGGCATATGTACAGTATATATTACTATACAGTTCTCTGGACTTAAATGGACTGATCTTAAAAACAAATTTCTTGATTCACCGACTAAAAATATAAAGCAATATACACTATACTACTGCCAATGAAATCAGTAGCATAAATTACCACGTAAGTAATTACAGATATTGCACGACGACGATTGCTATAAGTACTGTCAGGAATATAGAGGACAAAAACTAAATCAGCATTAGACACAAAATACCAGGATCCAATGGGAAGCTATAATTAGTAAAAGTGCATTGAAGCTTACCAACATTCCTCCCTGATAGATAAGTGACGTGTCCTTGAGAGATGCTAACATAATCATAAAATCAACTGTTTCAACCAACACCTAAAATAGAAAAAATACCACTTGAGTAAACTTCACGCAGGAAAATCTTACTGAGAACGAACTCGATATAATCTTAACCTAGTCTCTTAGTTCAATTGCAGCGTCCAGCTGCTAACGCCCGTCCAATCGATTTTCATGTGTATTTACAATCCTCAAGTTTCAATCAACTAAAACTACTCTTAAATTCCCGAAAATGTTGTTCCTCTTACTAATTTTTTTGGCGATCTTTAGGAATCCAACCGTAAATTACAATTATAACTATACTACTCTGAGTAGTATAATATTATGAAAACTTTATCAGAAAAGACAGATTGACACGTAAACACCTGATATATGATGACTCAATTAGGTATATTAATTATCTAAAATATAAATATTTCGCAACAATTCATATGATCTCACATTGCTCTCCAATTCAATCACGTAGGGTCTCACACGTGCTTGGGAGCCAGACGCCTTACCAACTAGGCTACGTCATTGTGAAACAACTAAAGCCAATCCCAAGCTAAAATCGACATTGAATATAAGCGACAAAAGACAGGGCACAACAACCCACCCTCAGTACAGCGAGCAGAGATCCAGATCGGGTGAGCAAAGCTTGAAAGTACTCGCGAGTAACCGAATGCGGATTTTCCTCCACCGACGCGCCGGAGGTGGCTGCAGTGTTCGTGCCCAGATTGATGTGGAAAATTTGATCGCTAGGATAGGACATCTCCAACTGGACCGGGACACAAATAAGAACAAAACGACAACGAGTCAATATGCTATCCAGTCAGCATTTGGTCAGCTACAGAAAAATTCCAAATAACAATTCATTTACCAGGTAGGCATGGTTTGGACCATAGGCCACGGTCACTGATTTGATATTGTAGTTGACAATTTTGACCCCAGCGGGCAGGTTTGTTTCTGTCCAAAAACAAAAACACACAAAAATCGAAAGATATAAGAAAAGAACTGACAACACAGCAACCTCCTATCGCTTCGACAGGGTTGACAATAACGAACCTTGAGAACCGGATACTTTAATCCTGTCTATAGGGAGTTTGCCCGTTTAAAGGTGAACTAAGGAAACAAGGCCCACAAAGTCCAATGATGCGCCCTAGTGTACTGCCTGCTTTTACCATTTACATAGTCCAAACCAATGGAATGCAACGAGTAGAGAGCCATTAGTCTTAACCCACATCCGGACAGCAGCGCACTCGTTCCCATTTTTTACCACTAATGTAGTATTGGACTTGCTTTTCACACGATAGGACATTTATGGAGCATGGTGTCTATGAAGTTGAGGAAGCCCTTTCTTATCGAAACCCTGAAATAGTTTGGTGCCAGGCGGGATTCGAACCCGGTCATTCGCCCCAGAGTCGACCGCTGAAATCACTGTGTCACGGTCGCACCTGTAGCACACTTACAGGTTTCAAATTGATTGATAAAATATCTTGGATATCAATCCTGGTTGTGCTGAGTATATCCAGCTCTAACGCAGCCACTAGAGTCTCGAATGGGGAGAATTATGACCAAGGTTGGACAGGTGAGACGCAGATCATGGTAAGAAGAGCTGCAGTCCCAGAAGAGTCAACAGAGTAGGCGTAGAGGGCAGCCGATGATGCCGAAATTCGGAGAAGAGCAGCGAATGCTTTCGAAAGAGAGCTCATCGTGTAAAGATCTGACGTTACTCGGAATATTAAAGTGCCCATAGGGAGCGCACTTGTTATTGTGAACAGAGGAAAACGTATTGATATAGAATGAAGGACTAAGCAAACATGGAAAGAAGAGGAGGATATCAAAATTGGAGACAAAATACAAACTACTATGAGCAACACATATCCCCCAATGCATGTCGGGTAGCAGCCCTCACCGTCTTCCAATCCCCGACAGACTTTGAGCAAAGCGGACGCCGCTCTCCACTCGACCAGCACCTCCTGGACAACCTTTCCAGTGTCCTCCAATCGTGTGATCGGCCAGGCCCGATAGAGACGAACTGGGTGCCCGGTTGGCGAGTTGCCTGCCAGGGGGCTGCTTCGCAGGACTAGAGTGAGCTGCCAATTCCTGTGATATCTCGAGGCTTGCAGGGTGCACGAGGAGCAGAGGGACGCCAGACGAAGAGCATAGGGTCGAAGAGCTTCGGGCGGATCGGGAAATCTGTTTTTGGAAAATGAAAAAACTGCAATGATGCATCCACATCCCCTTTCTTCTACAGGTCGCACTATTCCGCACCGTCCGGGGAGGAGAGAGGCGGGGTCGTGCAACAACCCATCCCCCTCACTAGTCGCATCGTCTGCACACCACGTTGGTTGCCCTGCGGGAGCTAGACCGAGCTTTATAGTCTGTCCTCGATGTCGGGGTGGTCCACGGGAAGCTCGGTCAGCCCCACTTGCAGAAGGCGGTCAATTATCGAAGGTGGCGGCTGTGAAAGAAAATACTGGAGCTGTGCAAAAGGCCCCCACAGATGGCATTGGGGTAGCGTTTAGTCGGTCCCAGACCTCACAAGCAGGTGCTCCACCGTGTCCTCTGCTCCGCAATCTTGGTTGGCAGTTGCGATCTCTCGTTTTCCCAAACCTGTCATGGTGTTCCTGTTGAGTGACGAGTGTTCTGTTCGCATTTGGGCCACCACACAACATTCCCATCTATTTCCTGCACAACTGGGCCAATGCGGTCTTCACACTGCTCATTTCAAGTCGTGTTAATGCCTATTGGGGTGAGGCCTGTTTCGTCCCATCTTACCCTTCCCTCCAACGCAGACTCTCTTAAAGAGATGCGTGGATGCTTCAATGCCTGCCCGATAATATAGAAATGTTAATTTCAGCTGTTTGAGATGATTAATGATTTCTAAAACGACCCCAACCCATCTATTAAGCACCACAGTTTTATCTATGAGAAACATGCAGATCAATTATCCACTGGATAGACAGCACTGACAATCAAACACTCCAAGAGAAGAGTCACACTCACTTTTCAATGTTTACAAAGCACCCCGAATTTCCCCAATCCAGTTCCACGGCCCCGTGTTGAATATTGACACTATTAAACTGTAAACAAAAACAGATGCTGATCTTCATTAAAAATGATTATGAAAATAAAATGCATACTACAAATAAGAAGTCTAAAATATTTATAAAAGTTATACAGAGAAACACTCCCCATGGAACAAGACTAAACTTGGAAAGTTTATAAATAGGTCAATATACTAACAACTTCGTAAAGATACAGTGATTTCATGTTGTTAGAAAACAATTATAGAAGGATTTTATAATATTTTTTTAAATATAACTTATTATCTTCAAATGAAAAAGAGTTGCGCAAACACTCACTAATAATTCAAATTATCACAGAAAGCAAAGAGCTTCGCAGTGCAGACTGGCACATGGCATGTGGTTCTAGGACAGAACTAACGCATCTATAAGCATATCACCGAGCGAGAAACCACAGTGGAAGATGTCAGAAGGGTCGAATATCTTGGAGTAGTGATCACTGAGATTGCCAAATCAGACAGAAGTGCGGAACACACCACTCTGTCACGATGAAGAATGAGATGAAGATGATGTCAACCGCGGCTTTGGCCACGCCGTTGCATGGACTGTCACTCAAGCTATTGAAAACAAAATCGAAGCTTCTGAAATGATCAGATTGGTCAACATCAGCTGGAAACAGAAAAGGGCAAACGAGTACATATTGGTGAAATATGTACCGGAGACAGGTCCAGGGTAGACGCGTTAGTTTTCGAAAACGTTCGTTACACCTTTGTAAAAACAAAACGGCTAGATTCGAGCTAAAGTCTCCAGCGTTACTGTTGTGTTTCGTGTTCAATAGTATAATTTGTTCTATTATTAGAGCGCTTCAGTGGACGAGTGCCATTCATGTGATTGGCATCACTCTTTGATTGGCTCTTAGCCAGTCGGGTACTGATTTAATTTCTGTTCTGTTGTGTACTGAGTTACTTACTGTTCTGTTGTGTACTGAGTTACTTACTATTCTGTTGTGTACTGAGTTACTTACTGTTCTGTTGTGTACTGAGTTACTTACTGTTCTGTAGTGTACTGAGTTACTTACTGTTCTGTTGTGTACAGAGTTACTCACTGTTCTGTTGTGTACTGAGTTACTTACTGTTCTGTTGTGTACAGAGTTACTTACTGTTCTGTTGTGTACTGAGTTACTTACTGTTCTGTTGTGTACTGAGTTACTTACTGTTCTGTTGTGTACTGAGCTACTTACTGTTCTGTTGTGTACTGAGTTACTTACTGTTCTGTTGTGTACTGAGTTACTTACTGTTCTGTTGTGTACAGAGTTACTTACTGTTCTGTTGTGTACTGAGCTACTTACTGTTCTGTTGTGTACTGAGCTACTTACTGTTCTGTTGTGTACTGAGTTACTTACTGTTATGTTGTGTACTGAGTTACTTACTGTTCTGTTGTGTACTGAGCTACTTACTGTTCTGTTGTGTACTGAGCTTACTGTTCTGTTGTGTACAGAGTTACTTACTGTTCTGTTGTGTACTGAGTTACTGTGCTGTTGAATATACACGTTTTTCACGCTACCAGTACTTACTGTCCAGTAGGACATACAATTGCGATGATACAACAGTTACCTATGATTCAAACTTCAAATTCACTTCCAATTGCGTATTTGAATTTATCGGAATAGAAACGCTGGAATACACTAAAACCAAACTCAATATTGTCCATATTCAATTTCTCTTCGCTTTCTCAACGTCGCTTCTCAAAACATTTTAAACCCGCATTTCTTCGTTACGAGTCTGGAACAAGGCTGCTGCTGCCTTCCACTTTCTGTCGGTCCCTTACAGTGTTGCTGCATTTTGCCTCTCTTATTAAATCTACTAAGAATAAACAACTTCGCAAGTGAGAATCATGAAATGTGGGAAATATGTCACATTTGAATATAGTTCTGAAACAAATAAGTAAGTTGTATATTATGTACAAAAATTATTATTGTTAGAAACAAAGATGTGGGTGGGTTAATCTTTAGCTCTTCGCGTATTGTGTTCAAATCATAAAGTATAAAACTACATATTAAATCTGGTAAAACTCGGCATTTAAGAATATTTGTAAATTGGAATTAGAAATCTAACTGATTTTATGCAATCAAGAAGTAAGAAGGCATCGGAGACAGAATGCGTCGAATCAGTGTGGCAAGCATGACACATCAAGCTGCGCATCCATCGCCACCACACTGCCGGAGCCTTTGCCACCGCAGATGCTATACACGCTGCACAGCACAACGGGCCTTATTAAACGGTTACGCAAGTTACTCTCTTCAGCGTTGCATGCACAAGAGGACAGTCGACGGCAAACTGACCAATCAGACGACGCGTTTAAAAGTTACGCGACCGACTGACTGACCCAGGAATCACGGAACTTGCATAATCATATCAGATCAACTTATTTATTGCCATTTTGTCGCGAAAATTATAGCCGGATTCTTATATAAAGAATTGTTCACGCTGGAGAATCTGTCTTGAATAAGAAACGAATAGTTGGCGTTCCAAACTCTACTGAATTATTATATAGTGGAGTATCAAAACATGGTTAATAACCCCGTACCTCTTCAACCAGTTTTGTCAGGAGGACAGACTCTTCGGTGAAGGCGATCATTTTGGGCAGAATCGAGATGAATCCGATTTGACTGGATTTATCGGTCCGGCTCACATCATCGTCAGACAGACGCGGGCATTTTGGCGGAGGCTCGCCACCCGACGCCATGGCAGCCCGGATAGAGCCCAGCATAGATTCGAGCACTTTCCTCTTCCGAAGAGCGCGCATCTTTCGCAGACGGTAGGTTTCCAAATAGATGTCGGACAGCTGAAGAAAAGCAATCCGGAGATACTATACTCATTTACTCATCCCACAACCTGCACAGCTGTCTTGCAGTAATGCGGGGCAGTGAATATTCCGCGTTACTATATGCTATCTCATATGAAATATTTACAGAACAGATAATTCTCGCGTCGTCTTTATCGTCCTGTTATTTTCTGGCGACTTATCGGAAGGTCGCTCAAGTTGAAATACTGGTTTTGGAGGTTGCAGACTCCCACAGATGAGGAAGAGCAAGGAGAGAAAATAAGGAGATGAAAACTACAGGAGAGAGGTGGAGATAAGAGAAAAATGAAAAGAGAGGAAAAAGACAGCCAAGGGAGAACAGTACTTTATCTGCTGAAACAGGACACTTTCCCCACGAGAAGCCCACCTAGCAGAAACTGGTGAGACATTGTGACCGCTACGGCCCCGGCCTCTGGGGTGGAGGTCGCCCCATGGACACAAACACTGTGGGCCCCGGCCTTGGACTGACTGCAGTATGGTGTTTGTCTACTTCCTCGCTCCTCACTGTGACCTTCCAGATCTGTGCCTCCGGATATCAGACGCTTTGCGGCTACGAGACGAAAGAGTCGGCTGACAAAGAGGACAAAGAAGGGTGATCGAGACAGGAGGGGATGGCGTGCGAACTGAAGTCTAGAGAGAAGGATGCCAAGCAATGGGGTATCTGGTGGCTATGATACCCACTCAACTGATGTGGTTCCGCCCTGCATTGATCTCAAATTGTGGTTGGTCAGATGTAGACTTCTACTGTCTACACATAAAAATAACAAAATGATTTGAGCATCAATAATTTGATAATTTCAATATCGGTCAAAAAATAGAGACTCCATTTTGTATGTCACCGTGTTCGTCTCGATTGCCTGACTAACAGTCCAATTTCCACACCCAAACTTTAGACCAGTGTTATGACACCACAAAATTTTAACATTCTATTGCAATCAGGACCAAAACAGATGACAGAAAAATGAGACTTTTATAGGGTTAAGATCAGATAGACAGTTGCAGAGCACACTAAACAATGCACTTTCATTTTAAATCATTAGAGGTCTAGTCACCACATATAAGATCCTCATTAAAAACACCAACTTAAAATCGATTGGGAATAAAACAGAACACTTCCCATTCTTGGTGCTAAAAACCTGCAATAGAAGAGTTTGAAAAATTAGCAAAACCTTTGTTATTATTGAAATACGATCCGTTGAATATAAAAGTAACAATGATGCGTCCTCGTCCCCTACTTTCCTTTCTCCAGAAAAACCGAACTGTCTGCCTACAGTTCATACCACATTGGAAAGAATTAGCATTGCTACAGGATATACTACTACTTGTAGTGTAATAGCGTGTGAAAATAAAAATGGAAACTTACTGAGAAATAGAAATGTTCAACACCAATTTTCAAGATTTAATTTATCGATTGACAGAAAAAAATAGCTGCCCAACTCAAAGTAAATAATGAAATCTCAGCGGATCTCGAACCCACAATCTTCTACTTAGTCCCATCGATCACTAGTGGAAGCCATGGAGACTTAATTAATCAAGTTTGTTATCCGTCGTTATTAAAGTAACCCAGTATGCCAGAAGTTTCTACCTATTTAGTCAATAAACGCGACCGTCTTACCATATCTAATCCAGTGGGGGAGCCGGTCGGCGCGGCATAATTCTGACACTCGGTCTGCCCGGGCAGCATGGGAAAACAGCAGTGAGTGACGCCGTCCTTGCCCTCCCTACTCACCACTGTACCGGCTGTCCGGACCAGTACGGGGGAGAGTCTGCGGAAGTGACTGGGAAGGAGGAAGGCACCCGAGTCGGTGATCAGGCCCTCCTGGGTGCAGCGGAGGGTGGTCAGCAGGTAGTAGCGGTAGGCCAGTTGGAGGCCGGAGGAAACCGGCTCGATCAGCAAGAAATGCTCGTTCTGTTTGAACAGCTTGAAAAAGACTAGTTTGGTGCTGCCCTGGAAAAATAAAAACAACAACCTCGGAATGGACAGAGTGCTATCCACACGAACGCCAAAAAGGCTCATCAACTACCAAATCTGAACGCGGGATAACCGAATAAGGACCGGTATGTCCACTTCCTTCTCTTTCTCCCGACATACAGATCGTCTAATAGATATGCGAGGATACTCCAATGCCTGCTAACTTGCTATAATGAAAATCACATTGCCTGCCGGAGCAGGACAGCCCGCCACGAGAAGGTGGCTGCATGGAAACATGTGATTCGATGGCCACCTCACCTTCTGGTGTGCATCGAGTAGGGCGCTGGCCGGGTGCTGCCCGGTAATGAGCAGGGGCAGGGATTCGAGAGTGGCCAACGAGTGCTGATTCTGCACAGACCTCTCCGCTCGCCGTGCTCCCAGCCAGACTCGGATTCGGGCCAAAATAGCCGGCCACGCCATCTCATCGCCCTCCTGTAGAGCTCGAGCAAGGGCATCCAGATGGGGACAGTTGGTCGCCAGTTGTGATTCGACCCGGATCAGTCCTGTCTCCGAGTTGATCAGCACACGCAGACACTCGGCATCCAAACAGGGATGCAGGAGGCTAACACGGAGAGACAAAGGGTTGTCGTATTGGGTGACCGGCCCTGGGCAGAGCGTCAGCAGAGAGATGCGCAGGGCCTGCAACGAAACAAACGACAGTGGATCGGTGAAACAGAAGACCAGGACGAGATGGGTAGTGCACCGTTGCCATTCTTGTTTTTCATTATTTTCACGCAGGCCAATAATTTTCGCGCAGAAGTATATAATTAATGTAAAGCAAATTATCATTACAAAAGTACAAAGTTGTCTGCACTACGTACTACAAATTTCAAACAAATATTGTAAATGTTTCAAACATAACATCGATTAAGCTGCATGACAATCTGAATCATGAATTCATGAAGTCTTTAAAGAAATATTTAATCAGTAGTGTTTTTCTGTTGTATCCGCTGAAAATAGGTTGCCACCTTGACAGACGACGGTCGAGAATGAGATGTTGAAACCACCTCTGACCACTTAATCACCTCTACTATCACTCTCTTTATTTCGAGCCTCTGCTGGTGACCCGATTTGGGCCCCAGCGGCATCACCCACCACCACCACGATCGAGACTGCGATCCTGAAACCACTTGATTACATTCTCTGGTGACCTTGTTAGATGATGAAAGTAATGACGAAGAAGTGGGGTGACGACGACTTTTCTTCTTTTTGGGCACTTTGTCATTTGAGGATATTTCGGCCTGGCGTTTTCGAGTAGTTTGATCTTTGTCCAAGTCTTGAGCCTGAAGCATTAATTTATTGGCTTCCTCCGTGTAATCCATCGCTATTTGCCTCTTTTTCCCCGCCAAATCTTTGGTTCTTTTTATTTCTTCCTTTTCGGCTTTCTTAAGTCTTTCAGCTTCTTCCTTTTCTATGCGAAGAGACTCATTTTGAGCTTCGGCTTCGATAAGTTCTTTTCCTTAGCTTTGAGACTGTCGTTATAACAGAAATGTGCATCATGACAGAGCGACCGCAGTGTTGCATTGATGGGCATAGTGGCACTGTGATACCCACGACATTAAGACTAATGTCCGGAAGTTTATTGCGATCAGCAGTCAAAATACTCGGTGTCCGCATTGCCATGCGGTATTATAATGAAAACACATTCGGCAAGTTGCACTAGCAGATCGAACTTTCCGCTCGCCTTAAGAGACTTCCAAAATATGTGACATTGCCCTCACATGAGAAGTGACCGCTTTCAGAACGATATAGACGCCACTCAAGCAAAAGCTGATCTGTATCGTCAGATAGAGCTAGTTTCTTCTATGTGTAAACAATGTCCTGTTCTGAAACGTTTTCTTCTTTCTTGGGTCGATGAATTTGTACTGCTCGTAAGAGACGCTGTCCGATAGGCAAGTCGTGGATCAGTGAATGCAAAAGTTGGTTATAAAATAAAGGCTATAAATTGTTATATTTATTAAAAAGAAACATGTAATACAAAAACAAAGTGAATGAACAACATAATGATTATTTAGCGGCTCTCTCATCACCTAACCAGCGGGTAAATGTAAATCGATCTCTGTAAAAATAACCTGTCACGAAAATTATTGGCCAAAACCGCGCAGGTCATTAAATTTTTGACAAAAATCGCGCAAACGCGCAGCAATGGAAATGCTGGTAGTGGGCAACACGCGGGAAAGAATAATACGAGAATTATTAAATGAAAGTGAACAGAACGCAAACTGCTGCCATATAAGAGTACAATATCATTATTTGTTTTACCACATCCTCACCAAGGCAGTACTACTTACTGTATAAAGATCCGATGTACGTGCCCTTCCTATCTCAGTCCACTGACGACGGCTTTCATCATACCAAACCGCATCACCGCAACACTCTCCCCACAATTGACTTCTCTTATGCTTTTGATTATATATGGCACCCTACACTCTTTATCAACCTTCTCTTTCTCGGCCTGCTTCTGTCTTTGTCTGCTGGGTGCGGTCCTTTCTCACTGACAGTCTGTCCTACGCGAAGGATTTCTCTTGGGGGTATCTCAAGGCTCTTTTCTTGACCTGCTCTCTTGATTCACTTCTCGGATAACCCCACCTCAGTTCTCACTCCTGGTTTTCAATTCATTTCTTTACGCAGTTTGGTTCTTCATCCCTCCCCCCCCCCCGCCTCAGCTACGCTTCAAACTATACTTGACTCCATCCACGCTTGATCTGTTTTCTGGCAGTTCCACCTGAACTCCTCTAAATGCAAAGTCTCCAAATCCTCGACTCATGCCGCGAGGACCACTTCCGAACCTACTCAAACTCTCTTTCTCAATAGGCTCCCGCTCTCTGGACCAGGCGACACCACTTCAAACAGAGTCGAGCAAGCTGTTCCCATAAGGTGTCAATGCCATCAAATTCCTTGCAGGTACTTCCTTTGGCCCCCGACAAGAAATCAATGGCCTCCGTCATCAACGCTTGCTTTGCCTGGTTTCCGCTCACTCTCACTACAAACACCTTCCCACCACCTATCACTCTGCTTCACATGCTCTCCGCCTCCCATTCTCGTTCCCATACAAGAACCTTCTCGCTGCTCGTCCTTTTCGTCGACCTAATACTCGCTTTTCTGCCCTCCTTTTCTAAACTTTGTAGCCCATCACAGTCCACCTTAACGGCGTTTACAGAAAACCCTCTTTGCACTGGGAGTCTGTCATTTTAAAAGTCTCCCCCTCGGTCCACCCTCTTCGAAGCTGTCTCACATACCTTGACCCGCTGAGTTGATGACTCTGTCCTCACTCACATTGGGCGAGGTGGTAACGGTGTTCACACCTCCTCCTCCTTCTGCCGAACTTCTTGCCCTTTCCAACGGCTCGCTCTCGTGCACGCTTATCACGAATCCTGTTCGTTTCCATCTCTCTGTCTGCACTTCGACTATCTTTCTCTACTGCCTCTTTCTCCTCTCCTCTGGAAATAATAGTGTATAATCTGGTTCGTACAGTTTCTCTTGATGCATACAGTATGTATGGCATCTTACATACTTTGACTGGAGTGAGTTGGCCTCGTGAAGTTCAAATATTTAAAGTTCTTGAATAGTTTGGAATCCGCAAACAATCCTCTGATTCATCAATAATCTTATATTCGTTTAAAAACAGCCCCCGGTTTTTATCAAAGTAAAAACTAATCCCATTCATTTTAGTGACAATCGCTACAATGCTGTTAGACAGAAGAACTATGGCTCAACAACAGAGAAAAGGCTTACTTTTAGTAGTGTCCGTGCTTGGATATCAATTATTCGTGAAAGGAGTGAATCCAAAGACACATACTCATTCTGAAAGTAAAAATAGTTGTTCAATGTGGTCAAATAAGAACGAAATTCATCTCATCAATTCACTCCATTTCCTACAGCTACTCGGAAAACATTTCATTATTGCATTCTACTATCAGTATCACTCGAATCGTTGCCGAGCTTCTATGAGCAGATAAACTTATCGTCCCAAGTTATCTGCCTCAGTTTTTTACATCGATTCCCAGTGACACTGCATTGTTGCGATCTGACCTTCGCTATTTTCTAACTAACTAAGCATGCCAACGTTCTCCGTCCTGCTGCTTGCTCTAACAACTTGATCCTAATGCTTATAAGAGTTGTTTCTAAAAAAAAAAAACTATTGTACATTACCAAGAGAAACAATTTAAAGCTTTCAGAAGTCCATTAGGTTATAAATACACTAAGTGCAAAAGGAACACCGCCACCTCTAGTATAAATGGTGTTTGTTCCGGTTGTATATCTGCTAAAGCGATTATAATGCCATATTCCATGAGGCCTATTGGGGCCCTCAAAACCATGGCATTTATCCAGTTTAACAACTCATACAAGATTTTTTACGCCATGCGGCAAAACAGACAGAAGAATGACTCTACTTCGGCAATGTAATACGTAGGTTTCATTTCATGCAGAAAGAAAAATAAAATCGACCAATGAGCGGTGACTTTGTAATCAAACAACCTTGGCTATCGATTTTATTGGAAGTCGGGGTGGCATTTCTTTATATACCAAATTGTATATTTAAGCGCTTTATGCCTCTACTGTACTGGTGGTAATTAAGCAGTGCATGTTTTACAGAGATTTAGTAAACTATAACTTAGCGAGAGTACAGTGAACCAATGAAAAGAGGCAAGATTGACTGCTCACTCTTAGAGCAATTCCAATGGTTTCTTGATCGGACAAGGACAGTTCGGGAATGTGCGAGATTGCCAGAGGTTTCTGTGGATCATTTGTATCGACACCGATGCGGACCAAATGCACTAAAAAGAAGAAAAAATAGAAAAGGTATTACAGACAAAAGTCGATAAAATTCGCATTCCTCTATACAAATCTCGTTTATGAGACAATACTGCAGAACAGGAATTTGACACACGGATTGTCTCAAAACAAGAGGCCATATGACCACTGGACTCACAAGAGACGAAATGGGTAGGTCAGTGGTTCTCAAACTACGCCTCCCTAAACAATTCGCTAATGCCCTGTCCCCCCCCCCCGGCACAACCTTTGTGTGTGAACGTATTTTAAAGGCCACCAAAAGTTAGCCAGTTCATTGACTTTGAAGTCATTTTCTGCTTCACTGTCCTATTTCAAGTCCACGATGGAGTCACTCACTTCTTCGGCGTCCAAGACAAAATGACATACGACGTGTAGGTACAAAAATTCACGACGAAGACTAACGTGACATAGGAATTTCCGACTGACCAAATTGGAAGAAGTCAGACAATGGTGAAGTTTTCTGTATTTAGCTTGCTTATTGTACTGGGCATTCACAGAAGGTTAAACCAATTTATCACGTGACTGAACTCTTGTACAACAAATGATTGATTGTAAGAGTGTAAATGCAAAGTAGAAACATAGTACTTTGTCAACTCTATCTAGCAAGGAGTAGCTGATTGGATTAGTAAGAAATTAGTAAGACCCTCTCAATTATCTCCTTCTATAGGTGTTAATATGATCACGTTAAAAAAATTTCAAACTTTCAAAATACGCATCACCAAATAATAGAGCAGTTGGTGTTTCTTATTAAATTACAAAGCAGTCTATATGCACTCAAACATATTTGGAAGTATTATACATACACACAAACACTCTCTGGCTTTTAAAATTTGGTGTCAACTGTTCGCCAGTGTCACGTGACGTCAACAAAGGTTATTCATAACTATGACACTAAACGTCTTTTGACAAATGCACGCTAATTTTTCACTCAAGTTTTATCTTAACTGAAATGTGAAAAACTTAAATTAAGTGCAATATCAAGTTAAGTTTTGTGAAACGGAATTCTATTAGAGTTCAACTTAATGGAATTTTTAAGTTAAAAATCAAACTTAGGGTAAGTTGTTTTGTGTAACGGGACCCTGATTTCTATGGTTACTCTATATAGGCTATATCTTAAAACACGAACGGGGACTTCTCACCTCGTCTGGCCTGATCCTGCCAATAGCCGAGAATCAGATGTGAGGCCGGTTGATACTCGATAATACGAAACAGCTCGCCCAGAACACCGCATCGGATAAGACGGAGCGCCTGCTCGTGATAGAGCTCCAATTGGAGAGACATGCAAAAGGTGTCTGCAGTCAGCCGAGAGCAGCGGTAAAGTTTCTTGGTTAAGGAACAAACAAAATGCTGGTGCCAAAGGGGTACGGTAACGTTAATCACGATCAGGTAAAACGTTTAAGCGATTAGGGGTACACTACTGACCATGATGCACATACACAAGACGATGATTAGACAAAATAGTGTGAGCCTTTTTGTCAAACACAAACAGGAAACAAATGACCATTACTCATTATGTGGCCAGTAAAATTTCCGTATTGGCATAGAGATTCAAGTGCTAAAGTAGGTGATTTGGGATCTCGTGAACGTTGATAAAACTATAGATTCAGTGTAAGTACAGAGACTTGGGTGTGCTACGTGGCTGTGTGTGGGGGACTGGTCGAAATATCGGCTTTTAACGTCAGGCTTTTGAAAAGATTATCTAAACGTCGGGCATTAGGCGATACGTACCTACCAATGAAAAATCACAATGGACAATGGAGAAAAATCTGGGCCTTGGATAGTAGAGTAACGAGTGCACAGTACGAGTATGGCTACCGTGTGATGACTAAAAACAAATATGAATCAAGCAACATCAAAAGCTGTCAAATCGTTCCAATTGCGTAAATGAGCGCTTGGCTGATGTGCGGTTCACAATGAAAGGATACGCAGCATATTATAGAGATCGCAGAGTTGTTCGCGTTTTTCTGAGCTCAAGAAGCTCACGCGAAACTGGCACTGGTCGTGCAGTTGACGCAAATGCAGCGGGTGGACCAGCGGTCGGCAACCTGAAAGCGAAGCGTGCGATTGGAAATGGGGTTATAATGATAAATAGCGTTCTCACTGTTTATAGGATTAGGCAATACAAATATGATAGAATTTCATCCCAAACTCAGCTGATTCAGTTCACGGCTACACGAGCGAGAAAGACCCATCTTTGTCCGAGGACGGAGATATCTCTCGCGCCGGGCCCCCGCTGCTAAGGTGGCCTCCTCCTTCCGAGCGGAAGCCGTCGCCTGCCTTCTAGGTTTGGAGAGTATTCTGGCTATCGAGGACTTGCATCTTTGTGCCGGGGTCCGCCTCCTTTCGGATTCTCAGTCCCTAATTCGGCGACAGAGCTAGGGCCCCGCAGCCCAGAAGGACCCCTCCTGTATCTCCATCTGGACCAAGCTCCTGGAGCTGTCCCGCACCCACCACCTCCGCGTGGACTTCCAATGGGTCCCGGCGCATTGCGGCCTTAG
>JAUYWV010095822.1:0-14116 GCA_032274565.1 Nematoplana nigrocapitula
CCCTTCCCAGCCAAGAGGGGCCCCTATCTGTAGTAGAGAGGTTGTCCCCTCACCGGCTCTGGCGTCTATGTAATGTGGGCTTTAACTTTAAAAATCAAAGGGCTTCATTAACGGTCAAGGGGCACAAAAAATTCACTCCAAAAAAGTGGGGGGGGGGGCGAGGCCCCCCTCGCCCCACCTCCTGTTGCTACGGGCCTGAATGAAAAGTGGCGAAATAGCCCAGGTCTATGCCTACCCGAATATAACACAGCCAACATATGCTGTTAATAAATTTATATAGATCTGGTTAGTTGCGTTTCATCCCTTCCCACTGTATTATTGGTTGAGGACGCCTGTCCAATCACAAAACCGGATGATTTATCATGCACTGTACAGTATATCCTTTCTGATCGATACGAAGCATAATTTAGGAGAGAGGATCTAGCACTTGTTTCCTAAACTGAAACACGAATGATCCTGTTGATCGGTGAGTTACTACAAACGTGCGACGCAGGAGAATTCGATTTTGATCAAGGGATTGGAGTGGTTGAGTGCTTTTAATTGTGTACTGCTGTGTACAATGATGTCACCTTCGAAGCGAAATGGAACGCACAAGAGAAAGCCTTCCCCAAGTCATCCCTTGAAACAGTGTTCATCAGCAGAAAAGACGTTCTGCAATAGATTCCCGGCAAAGGACTTGTCTTTGGCACACCCTCCATCAGATGCAGCTCGGCCAAACGACGAAGTGGTGACACCACGAAGTGTCTTAGTCTCGTTCTGTCGTTGGACCAGTATTCGTGGGATGCCCCATGTGGTCCGGTCCGATAGTCTGGTATTGACCGCTGTGTGGAGCGTCTTCGTGGGTATAATGCTGATTGCCAACGTTGCCCTGCTCACTCTCCTTCTGCAGCGCTACTACACATTCAACACGATTGAAAATATCAAAACCGACCGGGCCCTACCGATGCCCTTCCCCTCCGTTACTGTGTGCAATGTGGACCCAGTCAATACCGATCGCATCGACTGTCTGCGATCAATGCAGGACAACGCGACAATTCAGAAAGAAAACCGATGCAATCTGTCCGCAGAACATGTGACAATATTGGAAGCCTACATCCTGGCTGATCGGTACATGAAGGATAATTACTCAGCCGTTTCGAAACTCGAAGATCCAAGGAAAGTATCGGTGTTCTATCAACTCATCGGAACGGAAATGGCCTCGCTGATCAGTCACCAAATGGATGATTTCATTATCAAGAAGCGCTGCTTTGTCACCTATGTGGACACCGGAGGCAACGTTATCAGGCATCGGTGCAGCCAGGTCGGTGTGCAAATCGACCCTTTTGTCAACTACAAACACTTTAACTGCTATACGCTATCCATCAACAATCAGACTATCAGTTTGCGAACCATTCGACTCAGCCTGGTCCTCTATCTGGATGAGGAGGAGGACCTCTCATGCCGACCCTACTGCACCCACGAGTTCACCGAATGGTCCGGAGGCAAGGCGGTCATTCATCCGCCCAATTCCTATCCGGAAATCGATCAGAGGGGCATGAATCTACTCCCCGGCGCCTCAAACCAGTTGCTCATCCACGAGATGCGCAAAACTGTTAATAGCAATATGCTTAACCGGCCTTGTGTTACCGACGAGAAGAAGACACTCGACGTGTATTGCTACACCCACAACAGTACGAACTCTAGCCAGCGCAGTCGCCAGATGATCTACACCGATCAACTCTGCTTGGACCTGAAGATGCAGGCGATCATTATGGATGAGTGCAGATGCATCGACGCCTTTCTGCCCATCCCCTTCGAGATGCAACGATCCGACGACTACACCACGTTGCACTTTTGCGGCAACATCTCGGATTCGAATGTGTTGGAAAAAATCCGATGTAAGCGGGATAAACGGATTCAGAATTTGGCCGGTCTAATCAAAGACTGCCCCCTCTCGTGCTTGCAGGTGGAATATTTGGTCGAGCTCACCCAACTCCGATGGCCCCAGAAGCCCCAAATTCTCAACTACTACAAGGACATCAAAGACCGGATCTATTTTGACCGCCGGTTTAAAATTTACGAAGAGATCGACAAAATAGCCAACAGCAACGCGACTGAAGATCAAGCTACCGCGTTAAAAATGCTGCAAAATACGAGCATCTTTGAGAACAACTTTCTTCAACTGGATGTCAATAGACCAGGCATCAATGTGACAGTGACCTATCGCGAGACGGAGGAGTACACTCTGACTACCTTTCTCAGCCAGGTTGGGGGCATATGCACCCTGTTTCTCGGTTTCACTTTCGTTACAATATTGGAACTCTGCGAACTGATGATACGGTTGTACCAGAGCAGGCAGTTTAGGGCCGGAACGCCCCCAATTGCTCAAGAGCCATCTGCAATTCAGTGGAACCAGAAGAGCAGCCGAGAGACACCAGTTTGAAACTGATAGCATGTGGTCTCTCTGTCCTGCTGTCTGACCGGCGGTGACATTGGTAGCTACTATTTTACTTTCTTTTGCCATTTTATATCAAACACAAAACTAAATTTCGGAAAGGATGCTTTAATTACACCATTCTCATATTGTACTCTATGTAAAATACGCAGATAAAACGCTTCGAAGTAATTACATATGATTAATGAAAATGATAGTTAAATAACTGGAGTACCTATGATCAAATTCATGTCAGAGCATAAAAATTAACAAGGATAGTGATATTAAGCATGATCATGTCCAAATGAATCACACCTGCTGACGAGCATATAAACAGTGCATGATTGTTGTTCATTGGTCAGATGCTAGTTGGATTGCGCGAATCGCGCGTGGATAGTAGCAACGAAACATGATATGAGTCAAATTTTCGACCACTTTGTAAATTAAGATATCTTGCAAAATGCAGTTATCTATTTTTATAATTCAGTTGGTCCAATGTGAGATATTTTAGAACGCAACGTGTGTCTGTGTGCAAATAGGTGAATGTGTGTGTGAGAGAGAGAGAGAGAGAGAGAGAGAAAGAGAAAGAGAAAGAGAAGGAGAGAGAGAGAAAGAGAAGGAGAGAGAGAGAGAGAGAGAGAGAGAAAAGCAGGCCCGTCACGTGGGGAGGTGGATGGGGTTGACGTCCACCCTCCTTTGTTTAGAAATAAAAAATAAGGAAAAAACGCCCCTCTATATTAAGCATAAAATTAGAGAAAACGCGTTAATAAGTATTACATTTACACCTTTCTTGTGACTATCCACCCCCCCCCTAAAAAATATCTAGTGACTGGCCTGGAAAGTGAGAATGTTGTTCAATATTTATGACTTTAATAAAACGAAACGTTTAACTTTTGAGGCACTGGATTTTCAAAGGTTAACTTTTTGTGTTTGACATCTTTCTGAATGCAGACAAAACTTCAAACTTGGAATAATAAAGACTTGGTAAATACTTTTAGTTTTCCACGATAGTAGCAAATTAACACTAAAACATGAAGTAAATCAGTAAGATGTACATGTGCATCAGTATTGGCAAGTTTTGAACACAACATTGTTGAAAAGGACCGAATGTCTGCGATATAGGTTCGGTTCCTATGAATTCTTTATATATCTGGAAAATCATTTGCACATTTTTGCATACATTCCCGACATTGTGTATATGGGCTCCCAGGATAACCATCAATTTCTAACTGTATTAGACACCAGCAAGGTAGAGCCTTTTTCCGATAAGATCCGGTTCATGAGACTTAAATCGCGTTCGCATTAAACCGAACTACAACGAACGGTGTGACTTGAAAATTAGTGAAAATAGACTAACTCGCCGATTTCAGTGAACCTTTTCAGGTTTTTCAAGTTGGTAACACACAAGCCAATTATGATTTAACCCAGCTATTCCCTTACCTATTCCTAGAACCCGCATCGCATATTAAGTATTGATTTCAAAACCTTCCAACTCTGCTATTGTATCCTGCTTCTTCCAAGTTTGTTTCCTTTATTCGCACCGCTTATGTTTTTTGTATGAATTTTGTTTTGAATGTATAAAAAATCGTTTTATCAGTCTCTCTCTTACTCTTTTCTTTTTGTAAATCAAATTATCTGTTATGACATGCGGTTATGATTAAATTAGAGTCAAGCCAAGTCCAAATTGAATGGGAGTTATGACACTGCACAGGCAATGTGATTCATTGGCTACAAAATGATTCCCCCCCTTCTTAGACCTTTGCTCATGATGCTCAGACAAACACACTCGTTAAAATTTCATCTGACAATAAACGAGAATAGACAGATCAGATTTACAAAAGGCATTACAGTATGTCACCGATGTTAATGACTGACTGACGCTAAACTATTCACTTTGAATGACTGTTCACAACTTTTGCAGCTGTATACCAGCTGTGCTGTGTTTTGGCACACATTTCTACCACCTCGACTCCGATCCCCCTTTTTCCCTCTGTAACCTTGTTTGTCAACGGAAATCTGTTTTACTATATCTGGTGCGTATAAACTGTATATATATGATCACTTCAACTCCGTTACCTCATAGCTGTGTATACCTTGCATGTTTCTCACTGCCTGTGAGTCGATCTGACCTGTCCATCCATATATTTTATCCTTTTTAGAATTCATTAATAAAGGAAAATATTTAAATGAATAGACTGGCTGTTGCCACCGTATGTCCAACCAGGCGGAAAGCTCTCTTGGGTTGGATTGGATTGGATGTCCGTAAAATCCTATTCAATGAATGAGATGCAATATGACTGCAACTATGGTTGCTTCTGCGCCTTCTTCTTCTTCTTCTTTTCGCCAATAAGACTAGACTATAGCAACATTTCTCTCTATAGGCCTATATTGTATATATACAGTATATCAAACGCTTCCGCTAGCTCGGAATGTAACCAAAGAAATTGCACTTTTCTTTGACATTTTGTCGCGAATGACAATTTAACTGTCAACTTTTTAACCTTAGCGTAATTCAATTTTCACTTTTCTTGTATTAATTAACAAATGAAGCAATAGTTTTCAACCAAAAATTAAATATAACTGATTCTTTGTCTTTATTAATGATTGATTGTTCTGGCTTTTTGCAGTATATTCCATGATTGTGTTATGTTATGTACAAGTGTGACAAAGTTTGTTCGAAACAGTAATGAAAATTTGGAGATTTTCGTATATAATGTGTTACAACAAATCGATCAATAATGAGAAATGTAATATGACTGTGGTCAGTGGTGATTTCAAATTTTCATTACGATTGCATTTCAAAATATGGCATAAAAGTGACGTAGTCTCGTAGTCTCAAAACGGCCTAAAACGGACCATTAAAACATAATCTATTGCAGCTCAATCAATCAACATCATAGACAGTAATTTTCCTTGGAAGCACAACACTCGACACACACTTCCGCCACCGATCCCGATCCACAGCTGTCCTCTCATTGCCAATGTCGCCGATTTGCCTGTCCATGTCTCCACATCAGCCATCCATGTCCTCCATGCTCGGCCCTGTCCTCGATGACCTGGCACACATCCATGTACGATTGTGTGGGGCAATTTCAATTCCTCCATTTCTTCCAAAATGTTCAATAGTGAACATTGACGACCTGTCCTCCTCTCTACCTCCTCCATCACTGAAATATTGGTTCGCTGATCCGTGTACTTGATGCCAAGGAGTCTTCTGTAGCAGCGCATCTTGGAGGCATTGATTCGCTTTCAATCTTTTGGTTAAGAGTCCATGCTGTACAAAGAAATGTTGAACAGGATTGGAGACAGGATGCATCCCTGTCGGACACCGACATTACTTATGAAGTAGTCGCCACGGTTTACACCTACTTGCTCTGTACTCTCTAACTTGGCGTAAACAGTTTTGATGACTGTAACTAAGTTGCTAACAATGCCATGTTTTCGCATTATTGCCCAGAGGGCCTTATGCCAAACGCGTTCAAACGGTTTCTAAAAATCGATGAAGTTGTGGTACAGCTTTTTGTCATTTTCAGTGATTTTATCGTATAGACTTATTAGGATACTCACTTGTTCAGCTGTGCTTCTGACGGCTTGACTCTGATCAAGTACCATCTCGACAGCAATTCGGATTCGTTCTTGGATGACCTTGAGAAATACTTTACTGGGATGACTAATGAGACTAATTGTACGATAATTTACACATTTCTTAGTGTTTCTTTTTTTCGGTTCATAGATCGTGTTCAATCACTAGACCATTCACCAGGTTCCAAAACCTTGTTGCAGATTTTGTGTAATAGTGATTGATTATTACAGCACCGCCATACTTTAGTAGCTCACTGCGTATGGTGTCCACACCGGGTACCTTATTATGTTTAAGGTTTCGTACAGCAATCTCAATTTATCATCAGGTACAGTCTGTTGTTGTATTTCCTGAAAGACGGTGGTGTCCTTGGCCGCTTCATGGTTATGGAATTTTTCACATTATTCTTTCCACCTGTACTAGCAAGCTTGTCAGATTTCGAGAGGAGCTCTCCATACTTATTCGCAATATCATTTGTGTTTTCCATTCATTTCCAATCGTCAACTTCTTAACAGTCTCATAAGTCAATTTAATATTTCTGCAAAACTCTTATGCGATGGTTTCACAACGGTCCTCTATCCATTTCTCTCTCGCCTTCTTGATTGACTGTTTCATTTCTTTGTTTGCACTCTAATTGTATTGTTCTGCATCTGTATTGCACAGGAAACGTTCTCCCTTCAGTTCTCTGCGTTTTTCACATTTGTCAATAACATTATTCGTTATCCATGACTTCCTGCCCTTTCTTCTTTTCCCTAACACCATCATTGCAGCACTCATCATTTCTGTTGTGATTTTTCTGCTTATTTGTACGTTGTCAGTCAATAGAAGTGGTGCAAACCTCCCTCCGATTTCTGTTTTGAATTGTCCTGCAACAGTCGGAGTCTTTTAGCTTTTCTGTGTCATACTTCAGAGAAAACGTTAACTTGTTGTGGTTCTTCAAAAGTCTTTACTTGAGGGACATTATTATCAAGTCATGGTCGCTGCCTGTGTCTGCTCCGGGAAAAGTGGCAGCTATGCGGATGATAATTAAAATTATAATGCATACCCTGCCCCGCTTTTCAAAGGGTGTTCAGCTCTGTTCAATGCGGATGGTCTAGGAGGAGATAGCGAACACATTGAAGTTCCACCACCTTAATCAAGTTCTTCATGTATGTTCATTAGCATCTGCCAGATGTGTTTGTTTGCGACATCGTCATTTTGCCTTCCGTATGGATCCTCCAAAACTTCTTTATTTTAGAGTTGCAATTGCTTTCCAGTGAGTGAGTGAACTGATAAAACTACTGTTCGACCTAAATTAAAAATAACACTGAGCACGATGAGAACAAATCAGAATGTGGTCTCTGATTGACGACTGT
The DNA here is from genome assembly GCA_032274565.1 of Nematoplana nigrocapitula. Classification (NCBI taxonomy): domain Eukaryota; kingdom Metazoa; phylum Platyhelminthes; order Proseriata; family Nematoplanidae; genus Nematoplana; species Nematoplana nigrocapitula. The sequence goes on from JAUYWV010095822.1 coordinate 7,349, forward strand.
AAGACATATCTCTCTTGCACAAACATTTTTTTCTTCCAACATACTTCTCTCTCACATTTACACACTTGGTCCATCGGTCCTCCTATCAGTTTACGGATCCCATCTGTATCTTGGTCTCTTAACAGCTGATCCACAGCATCAGTGACGTCATCGTCAGATGCCAAATACTGCATCCACCGGGGGCTCCTTCTGCATTCTCTGAAAGATGTGGTAATCCGAAAGTGCCAAATGACGACAATATAAGGCGGATGTTCGACGAGTTAGAAACTTTATTCCTGCATGGTACTCATTGTCAAGACCTTTCGGTTTTACCGATGACCCACTCATCTACCAGTTTTAAATAACGGAAAAATGAATACTACTCAAACAGATTTGTCGCATTATCAGTAAACATCCTAAAGTGCACTCACATGAAATAAACACTATTCATCTTTGCTTATTCTACCTAAGGCAGGGGATTTATCAAACACCCCTCTTTAATTAAATAAGCAAAACCATATTATAAATTTCACAATCGCTAACATTGCATACGTTAACAAAAGTGGAGTAACATATTAATTGTTTTTAAACTGCTGAACAGTCCCGTAACCACCGTTGAGGCAGATGAGGCGACTGTCTCGTCTGTTTTCTGTATAGGGGGCGGCGAAAGATAAAAAATACGACAGAAAGAAAAGATAAGAAGAGAAAAGTTAGTGACAGATATAAAAGTCAGAAATGCGGGGGCGTAGGTTGAGTGGACTGAGTTGGGCGAAAGTTTAGGTTTAGGCGCACTGACTGAGCCTATAGTTTTTTATAGGCTGAGGGTAACTTCAGTTTGATGGTCTGGTTAACGAAACGCATTTTATAAGACATATAATTTCCTCTAGCAAAAGTCAATTTATCTACTGAATCTATTTATAGATTGTCTGGTGGGTAAAAACTTCCAAGTGTAACCCCAGGAAAAGCCATTTTGTTTCTATACACTTATTCATACTTTTTGTTAATCGGATGTGTGGTGTACTGATGCTGCAGTATGCCGTATACGCAGGGGGTGTGAAGTTGATATTGATTTTTCAGTTAGGCACGCGCTAGTGAAATATTTATCCTATAGTCAGTGCATTTCCTCGTGTTTGATTATTTTTATTTTTGCATGGAATATAGCTAAAATGAAGTATCTTAAAAACGTCGGGGAGAATATGCCAGAATTGTGTGAGTATAAAAGTTGTATAGGTGGACTAATTCCAATTGAACTTTATTTTAAAGTAAAATTCCACATAAAAAATGTTAAAGAGAGGTAGAGGATGCGGAAATTGTGGTATACATTATTTCAGATTGTTTACCTACTTTAGTGCAGTGCTATAGAATTTTGGGACACGATAGTGGTTTATTGGGGCGATTGCGGACGTTTTGCACCGACACATACATACAGTACTTCCAGGTCATAAATTACGAAAAGATGTATTTCCTTAATTTCAGTTTTAAATTTAAAAGCATTTATCTCCCACCAATATTCTTTCTGAATTTTCATATTATGTGCTCTGTTTCCACCCAACAGACTCACATCATGTGTTTATTTCCTATTACCCCTTTGAAATATCCTAATAATGATTTCCTTTCTACTATTTATGCCTATATATAGAATATAGTTTTTTTTGTACGTATATTTATAGTGATTTTATATATAATATATCACTGTCTGATTCTATTTTATCTAAGTAAATTTCCAAGTTTAATCCAATATTACTCCCTATCCCGCTCTTTCGTAACTAAAACAATTCAACAGAAATAAAAAGGTGACGAACCAAGAGAGAACGTCTTAAATATCCAGATGTATGCCAAAATAAAAGTTTCATCGTTGTTAACAACAGATGTTTTGATTTCCAAAAAGCATCATCAAATTCAGAAAGTTTGAAAATTCATCAAACAATTAATGATCTACCACAATTTGCGAGAGAAATATTAAGGGAAAATACGATGTTTCGATAACAAGTATATTTAATGAACAGATTGGAGGAAGATTTTTGTATGCCACAATGAAAACTGATATTAGAACATGAACATTGAACACAGGATGTAGGTGGTTTGAAGACATAGTATTCTTACTCTCTCGTCCAAATACTATTTAGTTCTTCTCGTAGAGGAAATTTAAGGTTCAACTACTGTTTTCCAAAGCTTTTAATATTTTTAGGAGTAAATTAATTTCATTTTGCAGTATGTACCTTAGTATCTATTAAACAAATCACAAACAATCTCATGTCGTAGTATTTCGACTTCTTATTACTGGGTAATGGGTTCGAATCCTACCCAGTACTGAAGAAGGGTAATAACCCCAAAACCGGTCTGTCTGCTGGTAGATATCTTGTCGACGATGTCATTTTTAAAATAAATATTCAAAACGTTTTCAACGCATACTACTATAACAAAACACGTTTCTAATAATATATACACTTAGCATTATATATTTGATACATTTAATTTGTAGTATATATATAACATCTACTCTTCCACAACTACCCAACAGATCAGTGTCAAAATTATTTTATGCCAACCAACTTACTACAATAAAAACATAACTTGAATTCACACTTCATGACTTTTCCATTTCCCAACAAATTGTTCTTTACTGATAAATTTATTGCTATTCGTACTCTACACAATTTTACAGTCAATTTGAGTTCGTTCTCACACAAAATAGGCTAAATGATAACTGTGTAGAAATGTAGGCTAATTGAAAACGGGGAAAACGGATAATCGCGCTCCAGACAACGATAAAATCAAAACCGCTGATATTAATAACATTAAACAAACAAAAGAAAGATGAGTGTCAAGTGGGACTCACAAGTCTCTTTCAAAAGATTAATATATATATATATTGAAGCACACAACCAGATAAGCATACAGATAGGCATATCTTTAAAAATGAGGAACACTGCCGTATAAGCAGCGCGATAATAATGAGGCACTGCCGGATAAACAGAGCGAAAATAAGGAACACAGCCGGATAGAACCACGTGCGTTCTAGAACACCACTACTCGGCATTTTTCTGTTTGCTCTCTGCTTTTTCCAGCGTGGTACGACTGCCGCTCCATCAGCATTTGAGAAGGATCTCATTTACTCCGTTGATCGCCGACAAAACCAATGTCCGTCACTTGACTCACCAATATCGAGGCGACGTAAACAATCGCGACTTGTGACAACCTTGAAGCAAATTTTGAGACATTGCAACATTAATTGTAGTCCACACACTATACTTCTCGGCATCTGTGTATAATAGGAAATTTGATTTTTCCCACTAGTGTGATTTCCTATTGGACTATTTAAATTATAAATATAGGCTGTCAGAAAAAATGTGTCGAGTTAAAAGCGTTATTTATTCAGCATGAATCATACTAAATATGAGAAGTGAAAAGATGGAAAATCATATTACTCCAATTTATTTAATATTTTCATTAATTCATAAACCACTGCCCCTGTACGCGGTAAGTTTGCTATATATGAAGTATAAATAAATATGAAGGGATGTTTACAGTTTAGGAATACATGCGGCTCCAAATGACATATGATGTATAAGGGGTAAGCGGAAATAATGAAACATACTTCGATATATTCCGTTCTGCAATCGCTATGTTAATCTTTGACATATGAGTGACGGTATTTATATTACTGGTACTTCAAACATCATATAGTATTGCCGATCAAATATGGAAATTTACAATCGTCTGTAAATAAGATATGGAAAGGTTTTTTAGAAAAGCTTTTTTTACCGGTACAGCTGCGGAGAAAGCAGGCGTGACCAGGGCACTGCAATCCACTAAAGGGACAAAAGGCATCGTTCATATTTACCATAGTGTATAGGACAAGTGTGATTAGTCCTGAGCTCCTTCTCTGGGAGCGCTGGGAAGATTGGATATATATGTACACTGAGATTTTAATTTAATACACTGGGAAATCTGTGCTAAATTGCACAAGTTATAATGTTGCAGAATATCTCTTGGTTTTTATATGCTATATTTTTCTTATGAGTGACTGGTAGATATTGAGCCTCTCTGGTATTATTTTCTCTAGACACTCTGTGACTGATTCTTGTGGTATGTAGCTTTCATAAAAATGTAAACATTCCGTTTTTAATCGGGAGAACTGCTTCCAGTGCAACAGCTGTTATATGGTTGTCGTATTTATAGAGATAGAAAACTCTTATTTCCTTTGAAACAAGTAAAGGAAAATAGAACAGGAAATAGAAATATGGGGCATAAAGAATTTTTATTAGTTTATTCTTGTATTAATTTTAATCGTAAATATAAGTCTAAACAACTTTTTAATACACTGGGTGAGGTCAAATCTATAGAGTTAACACCGGTGTTAGTGTTAGTGTTAACCATTCACTTCAACCACCGTGTCAAGTGTTAACACTAACACTAACTCTGCAGTTAACGCCGGTGGTATAGTGTTAAATTACGCTAAGAAAATATATTTTATAGGTGTTAACACCGGAGTAAGTGTTAACACTAACACCGCAAAAGTGAGGTCATTTTTTCATTTCAGGAAGGTGTTAACACTAACACTAACACCGGTGTTAACTCTAGATTTGACCTCACCCAATGAATTCTATTGAATTGAAGAGAAATTATTAATGAAACGACTTTGTTCTAACTGGCGGTTGGTATATTCCTCAACAAACAATCGTATGTACTGTAGATAAGGAAACTAATCATTTGGAAGTCAGTCATATATGTATTTTTATACTCCATGTAAGAACTTTTTAAAATTAAACACGTGCTATTAAGAAGATTTCTGAGTACTTAAAGACATGCATAAACTATATGTATTTACATTAAAATGATAAAAAATAGTTAAGACTGGCATTCTTAATAACTTTTAAAATACTGCTTTTATATTATATAGAAAATTTAGGGAGATATAGGTCATTATCTCGGGATATGTAACTCATTATGTAACTCACGTTAATATATGGATATATACCTCACTGAACTCTCACAAAAATTACAAACCCAATGGAATAAAAATGGATATATATAGGCTTTATTCTATTATAACACAACAGTAGCCGTAAAGCGAAGCGTTCTTGAATAAAATACAAAGTAGCCAACAAGCAGTACTAGATCAAATAGAAAAATCAATAGCCTATATATGTTACGTAAAGAAGACCAATAGCCTGACACCAAAGGCTAATTAGCGCAGGCATGTCACGAGACACACAATTAATAACAAACAGATAATGTAGCACCTTACTGCAACACAATCACTTTGAAAATATAAATTGTTTTAAAATACTATTTTTAAAACTTCCTTTATCGCTTTAAACTCTCATACGTAACATCATCAAATGGAAAGAGAAAAAGAAACATTATTGTATTGGCCCGGAACACATGTGACGGTCTTTTACATAAACCGGAAAAATCCGTGGGAATTACAAATGATTGCCAGTAGGTATAATTTTGAATTTGCGACTTCACATCGGCTACTGTTGGTCACCAAAGGAAAGAGAGTGGATTAATAATGGAAGCCTGGCTACCCGTTCTTCATATTAGCCAGAAAGAAGAGAATGGAGTGGAGGAGAAGAAGTCTCCAAACCCTTCCCAAGGTTTGCGAAAGAACCGCAGAAAGGAAGGGAAAAGGGGACAAGAAAAATAAAGGATACCGGACGAAACAGCAACAGTAGGTATAGAAAGGGGTGATAGAGTACATAGCATATAATAAAATAAAACAGTACTATAAAATGCCGGGTCCTTTATATAACTTCTAATGTCAAGAACCACATTAGAAATTAGAAACGTCCCCCCGGCCGGTCGGACCGGTCGAAAAATATTTGTTTGTCTAAAAATTGATTGTGACTATAATTATGACTGAACTCAAACAGTGTGCTCAAAGACTCTTTCTACAGTCTCATTGATACGCTATAGCAGCTGCCAACCACTCATGAGATAGGCAATATTGATAAGCGTGTTGGACATACTGCAGGCGTTAGCTACTTAAGGCAGTATTGATTATAACACATAGCGACTGTCTACTCAAAATCGTGCGGATACATTAGAGAAAGAACAGCTGGAGCTGCAAGAGTCTGAGCTCGAGGAGGACGAACCTGGTGAATCAGAATCAGGTAGAGCCTTGTGCCGATTTTCTAAGTGCACTGATTGTTTTAGTTGGGTGTAGAAAGTGTTGCATCGTCATGGATTGTATTCAACCGCTTACTACAACCTCACAACCGCGTACAAATATTTACTGACTCGCTCTCCTTCACACAAGTATCATGTGAGCGTGCCGTCAGCAAGCTGAAAATAATAAAATCCAGCGAATTATTGGACTCTTTATGCTGATGTCGGTTGAGAGAAAAATCATGAATACAATTGAATTTAATGCCATCTTTGAAGATGTATATAAGTCTCTTGACTGTCTAAAGTGAGCAGTTTTGTATTAACATTTGACCTACTGGTGACCAAAACTCAAAACATTTGTTTAGCTTCTCTTGGTGTGTAACTTTGTTCTGTGCTTTTAGACTAGGGCCTATATTGTTCTAACGGTAGACCATATTATGTGGGGGTAGACCGGGTATGTATAACTGTATAGTACAGGTACAAGGTCTGGTGCGAAGATTTTTCCCCTGGACTGATGACACCTCTAGACACTATAACACCCAACCCAGTACTCAACACCGAACCTCCACCAATCAGTCAAACAGAGGGCACACTAAAAAGATCACAACGGAGGCTCCTAGCTCAGCTAAGGAGCAACTCCTGCCCTCGCCTCAACCACTACCAACATTTCATCAA
>JAUYWV010095833.1:0-14114 GCA_032274565.1 Nematoplana nigrocapitula
ACTATTGGGGTAGTACTGTGCTCTCGCTCGTCCACAGCGTTCGGCCCCCACTCAAAATTCGGGGGAGGACGCCCCTTCTTAGATTTTATTATTATAATATGTCAATAAGATGTACGGAACCTGCTTTTAAATGACAATTTGATTTCTAAAATTATCAGTGAACTATAAATTTGTTTTTTGGTCTATTTTACTGTTTAATATTACAAAAGAAAAATATACTTGAGATGTTCTAACAGACCCCGGTCTGTTTTCGTTTATTAATAATCTCGGAAAACAATAAAAAAATGGATGAGTAAACAAAAAATATGAAATGAAAAAAGAAAACAAAAAGGCACACTATGGGAATAATAAGCAAAATAAAATATAAACTCAAAAGATAATATCATTATAATATATCCACTTAGAATGAAATGATTAAGAAAACCTGATATCGACACCTCTAAATACACATTGATGAAACACACCTGCGCTTTTGTTTGTATTTTCAGAGGATCGCGGAATTGGAGCTGCCGCCTGCAAGAGCTCGTGTTTGCAAAGCTGCCATGGATATATTTATAACACACAGAAAGGATGTTCCTGCACAAACTGTGGTAAGTTCAATTTGTAGTAAACAGATATAATGTCGTGGATTTTATTTGTGGACATTATATACTGTAGACATGGTCATTAAAAAATGCAGGGTGCCGTCTATCGTGACTGACTTAGTAAACGCAATTAGAAAGTATCCACTTCATTAAAACACAGAAAGCCATCTCATTGAATCTTCAGACATTTTCAAACTGATACCTGGGGCCTGTTTCATAAAATTTAGGATTTAGGAGCTCGAAAATCTAGGAGTTACTAGGAGCTAAATAACTGTTCTATTAAAGTCTGTTTCATAAAACACTGCTAAATAAGAGCTCTGAAAATGTATTGATGCTAATGCAGGGAGCTAAATTTAGTTGACTAATGTCAAGTAGAAAAGCGGCAATTTGTATCAGAACAGTGTACACACAGCCTGTTCAATGCAGCCATAGAATTAGAGTAGGCAGAATGCTGACTCACGCCCGCAAAGTGAAGCTTTATTCTGGGCGCTGTAATCTCAATCTCGGGGCAGAAAGAGACATGCTGCCCCATGTTAACCTATATTAAAGAAGGTATATTTCAAGCGCCTTTGCAATAAAATGAGTGAATGCGGCATTTACTTTTAGGAAGACAATTTATACAGATGATGTATCCAAAATTAAAATTATTTCACTTAAATTCTTTTAAAAAAATAGCTATTTAATGTGAACAATTTACTTACAATCTATTGTATATGAAATAATTTAAAATGACATGTACTTTAAAAAAGCATGCAGGAGATTCTGTACAGTTTGTGCAACAAATATACATATAATAAATATAATACACAAAGTACAGGGCAGAGCAAATTAAACGTTAATATTACTGACCACGAAATAAAATAAGTTAGTGCTTTGTTGGCGTGATAATACAATTTACTATACTTATACATTCTCACGCGAAAAAATGATTACAAATCATACGAATAAGCTTTGTGCCATTGTCCGTTTCTATTATATAGGTATTCGTGGTCACAAAAATAGTACCAAAGAAATTGGCAAAAGCCACACTTCTGTTGAGAGTTCGTAACACCAGGTGTTCTATTTTTAAATCCAAATGTTTTAGGTAATACAGTACTGAAAGATGCAGGTACGCGGCTTCTGAAAGCCTTCTCTGCTGCCTGGACTACCAGAAAGACGCCAGTGGAAGGCACACTAAGGCCACCACGTTTTCTTTGCATCAAAGTGTGAGCATACGGTAAACATTGCGGGTCAGGGTCACCAACTTGGTGGTAGACTGCATTCTTACAAAAGCGCTCACAGCTTTTAGCAACAAATCCAGATACGTAAAAGAAAATATTTGTTTTTCGAATACCACTCACAAGATCCCAGACATGAAAGTTGCTCAGATAAAACTAACTCGTGTTCTCGAAACTCAAATGGGTCAAACCCATGTTCTCGAAATATTTTACTCCGTTTTGAACGTCGAGAGTCCAAGGTGGATTCCTCGACATCGCCAAATGGAAACACATTTGCATTTGGAGACGGGCGTATAAAATTTGACCTCTCAGTGCATAATAAAATTGATTAACAGTTGGATTGTTGTTCCAATCAGAACAACGCCTTATTTTACTAAAAAAAACAGTTCGAAAATTTGTACGTTAAAATATAAATAAAACCAGAATACTATATTACATGTACGCTCGGCGCAAATATGACTCACCCCCTCTAAACAAGTAAACAAAAGGTACACGAATTGTATATATTATATACACGAATTAATATGTGACAGTTTAACGTATTGATCTTAGTCATCAACTCGCCAATCAGTACTTGGGATCATAAGAAAGACAATTGTGTTATTTTATGAAACTTTTTGTCCAGACACACAGACCAACAGAAACATCCACTATTATACATCAACACAATTGAGTAGTCACAATTGAGTAGTAAATTAAAGTTAGGATATGATTTAACATTGTCACTGTTTTAGTAATGTTATTGTTACATATTCACTAAAATTAGTTTCCAATTTTAAACGCTTCAATGGGTTATTTTGAATCGTTTTTATTGACTTTAAATGTTTGCATATTTTTCTTGTTCAATGAAGTGATGACTGAAAGCGGTATCGAATGCATTTTTCCGTTCGTCTGGAAAGGTCAATCATATTACAAATGCCTCCCAAGATCGGGGAAAACCTGGTGTGCCGTAATTCATTCCAAAGTGGACGAAAACCGTCCATCCTGGGATTATTGTAAAACAGGTGATATAGCAATTTATTCATCGGTTGCTTTTCACATATTTTATTAGCTTCAAGCGGAAAGAATGATTATAACTGTTAATTTGGCTACTCATCTGCTGATTGTTTCAATAAGACAAGTATGCTTTAAGAAATAAAGCTTGATACAATTGTACATGCATTAGATAGTGAGGGATATCTAAATGAGTGTAAAGTGAGTATTAATGAATCAGATAGATTTCGCCATAGACAGCAGTGACGCTAATAGTTATGAAAACTTGTTCTGAAGTCGATATATAATTGAAAACAAGAGCACACATATTGGCACTTGTATTATGGATGATGGTAAAGGCGTCATTGAAGTCTATATATAAAAAAGTGGCTCAATGGATTTGCAAAAAACATTTTAGGACAGACTTAACAAAACAAACACATAAAACATGGATGGCATGCGAAAACTATCTGTATTAACTAGAAGTAAACATAATATTTAAAAAAATGGAAATGAAGCACGAAGACTTGGCAGTGTGCACAGTACCAATCTTTCTAAAATTTAAAGAAGTGAATGGAAGAAGCCACAAAGAGACTTTTCTGATAAACTAATACTGATCAGCAGGAAATATACAGACGAGGGAATCAATATATCATGATACCATAAAAAATCAAAACAATAGTGATTCAAGTTACAAATCAGATTTCAAAAATAACAAAATCAAATTCCAAAAAATATGAAAAGAACGAGCAAGCAGCAAAATCAACCGGAGCAGATAATTTTCAAACTGAATTTGTACTGCACCTAAAAGAACAAGAATAAAATAATTCACCTACGCTTATAAACAAAATCTATACCACTGGTGATATTTCTCAAGACTTCGTAGGGAAAATATTTTTGTCTCATAAAGTAGAGAAAACAACAAATTGTCGAGTTTTGTTAACGAAAACCTTCATGCCACATAATTATAAATTTATATGATCATCACCATAAGTAGAATATATCAAACAGTGCATTGCAAAAAATAGATTTCTAATTTGCCACCGAAGAAGTCCACCGACTACATTCAATGATATTGCCTATCAAATTAGGTAGAACTAGGTATGGCTTAACAATTGCACAGGTGTATCGCAGTTGTCTGTACTTTGGAGGGGGGTCACCTATGCGTCATACTGTATGACTAGACAGACTCGACACTTTTCGGAAAAAATTCAATCATGTCTGCTGAGAACAGTCAGCAAGAATTCCATTTTCTGTAATGCAGATTATAATAGAAAATATCTTATAGCAGAAACACTACTAGTCAAGTGTTTTTTATAGCAGAAATGCAATCTTTGTATTGCGAATAATGCATGTTAGAATGGTTAGGAAAACCGAAACGTTACACATCTATTTCATAGACCACACGAAAGCGTTGATAGAATAGATCATGTGAAATTAGCTGGAATTATGGAAAAGAAAGAATACCAACTAACGAACGGAGAGTTTTAGTATGTGGATACTGGAGTCAAATAGCATAAGTAAGATCGGAAGAGCCCATTAAACATACAGTACATGGAAGTTATACTAAAACAAATTTAATCAAATAAATAACAATTACGAATAATAATGCATCATCTTCTAAAATACTTCGTTCACACTCATCGCAGCTGGCACTGGATAGAACTCTGAATCGTTCGATGACAGCATTCGTACACGAATCACAAATTCTTAGGTGATCGGCTACAGGTCCCGAACGTTAGTATATTTTTTGTCATCTGGATTAATTGACCGATTTTTAAATTTTGGTATTTCAGGTGGTGAAAAGTGAAATCGATATCAGCGTCGAGCGCGTTGTCGTCGATAGCACCAAGTGAAATATATCTCAATCAACTTTCAAGTTAACCAATTGCTGTATGGATTCTTCAATAAATGAATAAAAATTCTACATCATTAATTTTTCAATATAAATTTTAATTAAGTTTTCATTGCTTTGAATTTTCTTCATGGGTCTTTGAAATAAAAATTCTATTATGTAAACTAAACTTCATTATAGGACCATTTTCCCTATTTGTCGTCTCCGTCGAATACCTTTAGAACAACTGGCATGTTGTTAAGAATCATATTCCACGTGCACGTGCATTAGCAGTACATTTGGCAACCAATCAAGCATCAACTAGACAGATTATTGTGTATAATGGTGCAGATTGATGCATTGCGTGTCGTAGTATATCTATGAAATTGGAGAAATATGTACTGCATTGCCAGTACTTTATATATTTAGATGGTTGTTGGTTTTTTCAGGCTGATAGACAATATGTTTTATTATCATTTTAATCGATTTTAAAAACTATACATGTGTTACTTTGCACTCGACGTATGTTACATGTCTCAGTCAAGATTTTGAAATTTAGTCATTAGCGCTTATTTACAAAACAATAACACAATTCACACCAAAACGGTTCATTCTAGACGTCCCGAACCATTAGCTACCAAGACAACATCACGTCGAGTGAGTGACGTAGCCTCCATCCAGAAACTGGGTCGGATACAATAGTTTTGAACAATATACCGTTCAGGACTTCAGCGTGGAAGAGGACCCATTGTCACGTATTCCGTCTATCCTGTTCTGCAGTGGATACTTAAAAGCAATCGCTCGCTATTCACGTAATTTAAAAGCAGGTGTTTGATATCTTACTCTCAGAGTCAAGGACTCGACAAACCTTGTTTATTCTAAAATGACCTGCGCTGTGGTATCAAAGTATAACCTCACTTCCATGTATAGACTTCTCTGACATGACTCTAATATTCAGAGTTTGATAACACTAGGCGACTAAGAACATTGAGACTCTTTCTCTTCGATGTACATCAAAGAACAACATGGTGAGAGAATGAGTTTCAGTATTGCCACTGGAAGCTTCTGTTCTAGCTTTAGCTTCGAAAGTGATGCAACACTTGCCGGCCTCGTAGCGGTCGCATATCTTGCCAACCCTGGAGACCCCTTCAGACTTTTCACTGATTCCCAATCCCTACTCAAGACCTTGGAGAGCAACAAGAGCAAAGAGCCAAAAATCGACGACATTATCTCAGCTGTCAAAACTCTCACTGATCTCAACTGTGAAATCTCTTTCCAATGGGCCCCGGGTCATGTGAACCTAGAAGGCAATGAGATTGCTGACAGCCTAGCCAATACTGGCACCAGACTTGACCGCAAGGATCTCATATATCACGGTCAAGATGAAAATAAATTATCTGTGCAAAGATTGGCAACAGACCATGTAAGATGGTATTATATATGAATAGTCCAACAGCGTGGAATGGTACCATAAGCACACAAAAATACTTATCTACCAAAACTTCCCGTTAGCCTCTCTAGGAATCAACAGAGCCTTCTGTCTCAGATGAAGATTGGTTACTGCGGGCTCCTCAACTCCTATCAACCCTCCGAACTGTGACTGCAGTGACACCGATGACCCCCCACCCCGTGCACTTGATCGTCTCCTTCCCCCAGTGGACGGATTTACGTATTGCATGCTTTGGGGGGTCCACTCGTTGAGTCGGAGGTCTTGGGAGCAAACCAACTTGCCGCAGGTAACTTCTTAGAAAGAATTGAAACCCGTAAGCTTCACCTGAGGGCCTCGCGGGCATAACGCCTGGCAGAAAGAAGAAAAACACTAACACCACATCCTTCAATTTGACATTTCAGCGGTACATGTTGTGGAAAATGATGAGGCTTCAGTAATGGCTGTATTGGCTCGGAATCCCACAATTAAACAAAAATCAGGCAACCACATCAGAGACCTGATGGATCAGGGTTTTTGTTTCGTCTAATTTTTAATCGCGTAGAGTTAGGAGAACCAACAAAGTGGGAAGCACTCCATAAGACAGTCGTAGACACTTGAAGTCAATGAAGGAAACTGAAATCCTCTGAAAAATTGCCTTGTGGCATTGACCTAAATAAACATTTTTTATCTGTTCTAATTATACTAGAATTCAGTTGTGTATCTTTTGTTATCCTCATTGCACACTTATTTTATCTACTTTTACGATTTAAAATCGAACTCAAGACTTTTTGGACAGAGTGTAGACGGTATTTATAGAGATTAGTTTTCAAAACGGAAATTGTACTTTGAAAGGTCACCAAAAAGGGATATTATGGTAAGACAAATGAAACACATCATAAATAAATGTTCAGAATATTATATTTGATTGATGGAACAAAATAGTGATACAGCAACTGATATTTTAACTGAAATGGTAATCATGGAATTTTGTCTCTTATCAGTGTTACTGATGACGACGCATCCGGCGCTGGTGTCGTTTTCGCTTGTCTCCCCCTGAAAATGCAAACAAGACCAATCGTTTTGTCAATGTAACATTTTTCCAACTAAGTATCTAACATAATTCAAAACAAAGTAAACTAATGATTAGTGCAGCTTTTCTTGGTGAATTTTAAAAATGGTAAGTCTGGTTTCATTGTTCGTACGGTTAATTTAAATATCAGAAGGTGGATTTTAAAAAAATCGTTTATATTCTAATGCATAACGCAATAACAGTAGAATACTATTCGGTAGTATTACTTAAAGATTTTGGTAAGTAAGTACATCCAAAGGTAAACCATTGAACTTATTGACATGACGTACACATAAAACCACATTATCCGACTGCTTGGCTATGTCAATGACTTATTCCTAAATGCCGAAGCCTGTACGACATAAAGCATCGCCAAATACAGACGCAGCTTTTTTATATTTGTTATTATCAATAATCCTTGCAATATTCACCTACCCAATGATTGTTATTTTCCTATTTGAATGCAACTCGAAGCCCAGTAAACTTAAGCAGTACACGCTGATTTATAGTCGAAATCATATGGTCATTGTGTCCTCGCGAATTTGGTATCATCATCACGCCCATCTGGCCCTTCTTTGAGCGACCGACGCGTCTTCAAATAAATAACTTAACGTTATATTCATCCATGAAAATAAGGCGTTTGTCTTTTCTTGTAAGTCACATCATTTCAGTAACCTGCATGATAGGGGAACTATGGTATTCGGTATGTTTTGAAACAGTCTGGGGAGATATTCTTACACCACTCTTGTTCCAACATATCGGATAAATATTTCAGAAATCTAGTTGACAGTTTTCGTCAAGATATTTAATCAGATACGGTAGTTATTGTGAAACTGCATCAGCCCAATGACTGCGACATTGTATTGCTTTAGTTGTACACCTTTTAACCTTCATTGGCACGAGCTTTAACCATTGTCACACGTGTCCATGATGCGTTTTATGCTGTCATACATTACCTGCTGAGGCTAAACGCCATGTTTTACACCTCACTTTGGTCCAAATTTGTTCGCAAACATTGAGAAATTAGACTATACAATATCAGCCCTGCCTAACTGCGAGAACATTCGGGAAGATCGTAGTGCGATCTGAAATGAATGTATTCATTTAAATAAAACCGACCGCAATATATGTAATTTGAAATTTAAACTTAAATAGACATCATGTTGTCATAATGACCAACTTATGCCCGTGGAATGTTCCATGCAAGGCGATGCATCTGAAGTAAATTTCTTTATATTAGACTTTGATGTGGAGGAATTTTTGGATAATTTTGAAAATGGAACATAGGTCAAAGGAGAGTGGACTGAGGAGAGTAGACTGTACTGCAGGAAACGTATCACGTTACGAAACTGAAGACGCTTGCAAAACAAAGTGGCATGACAGGGTGAAAGATTTGGAAAAGTATAATCCCGATAATTTAAACACGCTTTTAATGGAATTTTACTACTCTCTAAATAAAAAAAGATGGAGGAATTTTTCAACTGACTCTTTGTTCTGTAACCTTGCAGTAATATATTGTTATTTTGATGAGTAGCACCGCATAATAAAGCAATTAAAAATGCACAATTGAACGTATATCGATCTTGGAATGAGGCACCAACAACAGTTGTATAAAGAAAACTGCCAAATCACTAACTGCACAAACGGTACTACTGTAAGTTGTAGACCTGCTTTTTGAAACAATGGTGTAGATGATATAATGTTAAAAACATGTTTATGTTTTATTCTAGCTGCTATAGTTTGATGTGCCATTGCGTTCAAATTTTATTGAAAAAATTATACCGCAACATCATTGCATCATACTACACTAATTAAATATAAATTATGCTTATGAATATACGTACAAAACAAAAAAATACTATTTCCAAAATTAGTCTTACGAATAATTAAATCACCCACGAGAAGGTGTAGATAATATAATATTCCATAACATTGGTGCAGGAATGTTGTGCTCTTCCAACTCTCCATTTCTTTAATTCACTCATTTCTTCTTCACTACAAAAATCTCTATCCAGTTAGTTATCGAAATTGTTCTCCCTTTTATCCTCTTAACATTCCCTACAATAAATCACTTGTATTTTTTTCTTTTTCCCTCTTTTCTAATATTCATTCAACGATTCTCAGGAAGATTTCTTTTATGACATATATTTGACTTTTATATTCATATCCCATTGCAATCGTACAACAGTTCAGCCAATATCACAGCTATGAGCGTCAGTTAGTCTTTATCATGTTTCTATATTATCTTCACAGTGTTTCACCCACAATCAGTCTAATAATGATCCTACAGGAAGAAGGTAGAAGTTTTATATATAGGCATATGAGCGTGAATCATGTTTATTCTCAAAGTTTGACTAAACCTAGCTTATGCATTATTTGGATATGAAAAAAGCAGTAAACCAATTCAACTCAGCAAAATTGACAGATCTTAAACCAGACTACTGACGCCTTGCGTCAACGCACGTACTCCCGCAGATCAACGCTCTTTTAACAAATATTAAGGCAGAATTTCCAGCGGATCTCTGACCAAATTAAAACCACATAAACGCTGAACACTCTCTGCTATTGGCCAGTACAACACTATGTTACAAACTATAGTTCTGTAACTACGGTGAACAAACACTCCAAGATCCTGGGAGAGCTAGCATGGACCGTCTGATACGGGACAGAATTGTCGCCAAGATGATGGACCAGGTATTAGAACATCGCTTAGTGGTGAGGCTTTGCTAGATTGAACACCAATGTCCTATCATTACACGATATTCGGAATCGGGTGGGTATGCGTTATTGAACCATATTCTTACCGGCCTATTTAACACAGCCAGGTACCGAGGGGGGGCTGATTCGGCTCCCTACCTATTTAAATCTACTTTAGGAGTGTACTATAGTGATGAAAATTGGCACCTAAATAAATCAAGATGATCTACAGATGACTTTGCTTATAAAAAAAATTTATAAAAAAATAAAAAGTTACAGCTAATTTAATTTTTAAAATACATCGAAAAAAGTGAAGTTCTTTTTTTTCAATTTTTCAATTTTAATCGAAATAATTATCTATATAATAAAGTACTGGGTGTCCGAATGTTATAGTGCATGTTGGTGGTTCATTGTGTATTAGAAATGAAATAGAATTCACTAATATCCACCCCTCAAGGCAACATTTTGTTGTTTTCACTTATAATTAGAATAACTAAAATATATGGGGGTCAGCTACTTTAGATGCCTATAGCAGACCCCATGTGGGGGTAACAACGATGAACATTATTAAAAGTTGTTAAACATAAAGTTAGGAAAAGTCAAGAAAGCTGGAGTTCACGCGATTATACAAAAAACAATGGCATCAAATATAAAACACGGAGGCCGAATCAGCCCCCCCCCCCCCGGTATGGATATGGTTAACCAATGCTTTTCAACGCGCTTGATATTCGGTGGAAATTAAAATAAGAATCACAATGAAGAACAGGACGAATCGGATTGCTATAAACTCTTTGTCGCATTGTTACCCTGCTATCACATACAACGTATATAAGATCCTTGATGGAAGATGGCAGAAAATGTTGAAGATAGATAAAGGGATATTTGACGATTTAATGTGGCATATACTACGCCATGTTAAGTTGAGACTTATCATACCGTTTTCAGTGCAATTTTGAGGGACATGATACTCTGAGATTTTATCGTTGTCCTGTAAAAATCGATTACTATCATCAACTAAGTTACGATAGGCAAATTCAAAATTGAAAGTGTCAATTTGAAAATGTATTATTTAATCAAATTGAGTGTTAAGGTATTGACTTGCTTTAATGACTCTAGCATGGATTTCGACTCAATATCTGTGTATATTTATGAAGACCAAACGAATGGGCCAAATAATATCACTGTAAGAATAGAAGCGATTGCTATTTTTTGTATAGGGCCATTGTAGCAGAACAATTCTAAAGACGTGTGTGTTGATTGTATCAACTATTTTTAAAATAAACTAGCGAATCCAATTCATGTTAAAATTTATTTTAAATCGATACCTGATTGGCAAAGATTTAAACTTGAATGTCCCTACCATATCTTATCTGCGTATTGGTGAAAGTTGAGTTGAAGGCTGTAGTCATGAAAACACCAATTGTTATTTAAATTGGGCTTACCGCAGCTTGAGCAGGTGCATCCGCTGCTGGTGTTGTAACTGTAGCTGTAGCAGTTTCGTTCTTTATAGCATGTATTCTCGCAGTCAGCTGCACCAGAATCGAGCACGCCTAAAATTAAAAAAATGCAAAAGCACAATATTGTGTTTCATCGAGAAATGACAGTAAATTTCATTTATTTTGCGAAGTTGTCAATATTTTGAACAACCTAAGTAAAAGTAGGTTTCATTCTAGCACATGATAAATCAACTTCTTTTTATATGTATCTATTTTTTCTTATTTATCCTCACTATCTCCGTTTCCCCACTATGTTTTATTTTCCCCGCCTATCCATGTTGGTTCCTTTCTTATTCACTTTTTTATTTTTATCTCTTTAATTAATTTTTTCTGATATTTTATAAAACACCCAGAAAACAAAACAATAACACTGTATTAGCTAATAATCTTCAGCATCTCCGTATCACTTGGAAGCAATTTACTGTCGATCCGCACCTGTTTTCTGCTAATCAATAAACAGCATCAGACGTACCGGCGGGACTGCATTTGCACCCCTCATTGGAAGACCAACTCCATCCACTGCCTGAACACTTGTTCATACACTGGTCAACACCATTGGATTCTGAAAGAAAAGATCAGAAAAAGAGCAATTAGATTGCGGAGAATTTGGTTGTGTTGTGGTGTTAAGGACAAAGCACTCATTAAATATGG
Source organism: Nematoplana nigrocapitula (assembly GCA_032274565.1). NCBI lineage: Eukaryota > Metazoa > Platyhelminthes > Proseriata > Nematoplanidae > Nematoplana > Nematoplana nigrocapitula. The sequence continues at coordinate 11,950 of JAUYWV010095833.1, forward strand.
CTCAAATAAACTAATATCAACATAAACCAGATCACCACCATTTTTGACAATTCAAAAATGATTGGAAATATATTTCGTGCAAAATTAATTCAATTTCGACAGTAAGAAATCAACTTTGTAAAATGAGATATCTACTTCACTAAATAGTAAATGAATTTACAATATATTTTATTAATTATAGGAAAAAATGGAACTCAACTCAGTCAAATTGAGCAATGTTAAAACGGAATATATATATATAATAATCATTTATTCAACCAAAATCCTTCGTTAGGATAACAATGGTGGAACTTGAATCGATTCGAGGTCAGAACACCTCAGACTCCGTTAAACAGTCACAAACACAACCATTCGAAGAGCAATATATGTACAGCTGCCTGCGTGTCGTGGAGTCGTGCGGCCGGCGTGTGAGCGTGTGTATTGTACATAAATAGAAGATCAAGATAAAAAAAATACGTTGACAGAAATTCGTATTGCATGGTTATATATAGCACATATGCCCATTTTTCCAAACTTTGACTGAATGTAGTTATTTTATGTTTGCTCGGAAATACTTGACATTTGTGTCAGACTATTAACCCTCTATGAGCTTTATTAAATTTAATTATTTACATCAAAAAGTTATGGGGCCTCAAAATGTAAAAAAAAAAACTGATTTTCTAGCATTTTTGACACCTAGAATATTTTCTACGTTATTTTGGAAATTGTTTATATTATGTAATAATGTAGCTCAGTACCATATTATAACATGTGTGATTTTTTTAGTTCTTCCTAGTATACCTAAAAAGTTACAGTAAATTAAAATGTCTTCTTCTGTTGGTCGACACTTTTTATGGTCGAAGTCATCCATTTCAATAGGCTATAAAATCAATATGATCAATATTTTTCAAAAGATATTTGAGATTTGTCCTATTTGGGTCCCAGCTATGCTATACACCAAATTTTAGCTAATTCTTAATTCATCAGCCACACCACCTGAACCATTCCTGCTGGAATGCCCAGGTACAACAACAGTTACAAGTCGAAATCATATGACAACAAAAGAGAGGTACAACCACATTTACCAGTAGACTTTGTAACAACAACTGAAACTAATAATCACCTGTCGTGTATCCAGGGAACAATTGTCTAGTAGGACGTCTGACTAACTCTACACCTCGTTTCCCTAGAACTCTAATAGATGCCGACCTAGTCTGACCATCACGACCAATCTTACTGCAACGGTAACACCAAGACGCCACTGGATACGAGGGCGATTTTCACATTTAATGAAAACCACATGGCCGACCTTTGGCACAAGATTAACACCTCGAGGCTGACCGTCCTTTCCTCGTTCACGAAGAGAAGTCATGTATTGAGTAGTCCACATGTGCCAAAACCTATTAACAAACTTGTGAACTCCTCCGGCTCTCTGGAGAAGATTTGGTTCGGAGGAACAGTCAGTGCCAGATTCTGCAGTCAGTCTTTGAAGCAGAAGGAAATGAGCTGGCGTGATCACCTGAGTGACCTCATCAGGGATATAGCACAGTGGTCTTGAGTTAAGAATAGTTTCAACTTCAATTGTTACTGTTGAAAGCTCGTCAAATGATACAGTACTTCTTCGTAATGTCTTCTTCAGACAATCCTTCACATCGCGAACGAGAATTTCATAAAATCCGCCAATCCACGGACTATATTCCACGATAAAATTCCAGGTGATCTTCTTATCTGACATATCTGTGAACATTAGGATCCCTGGAAACAACAGCTAACTCTGAAAAGGCCTTCTTAAACGTACTGAAATTACCACTAACAATAGCAGGCACTCCTCTACGTGACACAAATCAACGAAGGGCGCGAGAGAACTGGTACTAACTCTAGGTGAAGTGCTCGAGTAGAGCTACATGTTAGGAGACAAGTGTAACATTTCGACATCTCGTTCTCCTCTCGCTTACCGTACATATGTGGCCTACAATAATCCAATCCCACATCATGGAAAGCACGAAATCTCTGGACCCGAAAGCTTGAAAGATCAGGTAACTTTTGTTTGTATGTACGGTAAGACCTGGATGCGTCTACACCAAACACAACCTCGCAGAGTCCGCTTCACATTCTGTCGCACCTTTAGAAACCAGAAGCGCTCACGAAGCTTAGCTAAAGTAGCTGATACTCCCCCATGCATCACA
>JAUYWV010095844.1:0-14114 GCA_032274565.1 Nematoplana nigrocapitula
CCACGATAAAATTACACTTACTGTTCTGCCAGAAGCGTTAAACGATTATTTGTTTGCTTATAATAACACTCCACATGCTACAACAGATGCTACTCCGTCGTCTCTTCTGTCGAGATTTCAACCATGAACAAAGTTATCTTCGCCTCTGAAGCCGGAAAGAAATATTGAAATGATGGACATGAAGATTGCTGTGTAAGAGAAACATACGAAGAGAGTTAGCTATACCAACGAACGCCGTCGTCCTTATATCAACTGTCGCTTTCAAGTTGATGATTGGGTACAAGACAAAGGTGGACCTATACGCCAATTGAAAAAGAAAATTGAACCGTTCACGTTTCAAGACAATCGGGGTTATAGTGTCAATTCAAGGCTTTTATCCCGACCCAAACAACAACAACCTGATCATGCTATGACTCCAAACTACAATAGACTGATACAGCATTAATTTTACAATTTCCTACGTTATTATTTTTAATTCCTCTTTTTTCTGCATTATTTTCACATTTGATCCAATGCTTATACAACCTTAAATTGTCAAAGGGCAGCAAAATCAACCTGATTATGCTTCATTATGACTCCAAACCACTCAGGGAACAACGTCCTGTGGAAAGATACGGAATGACTTCTTGACCGAAACGGAGAAAATGTATCGTCTAGGGTCTCTGTGTGTAATTAGCTCTATTCAGCACTGCAGTGGTGAACTCTGTTGATTACTGCTGCTGATGATGAATCATACGAAGGCGCATCAAGAATCTCCATAGCCCCGTTAGGATTGCCGATAAGGGCCCCTCGAAAATTGTGTTTCTTCTTTTTGCGTCATGGGCCGGGCAATCAAATACAATGTGGTCGCATGTCTCTTTCAGGCTATCAGACAGTTGGGCGTTTGGTCGCTTTCAATCTTGTTGAGGTGGTTATTCAAGAGGATGGAATGTTCTGATCTATGATGTACGAATCTTTTTCGCTTCTTGTGATTCCAGTGTTGTTCTTCACCTGTTTTAAAGTTGGGTCCAAGGGTACGTAAGTGTTCTTTCATGTGTAGGCTTCCATTTGGTGTGACGTCTGATCAGTGCCTCGCTGGTTTTGAGAGTGATAGGGACTTCTTCCTGGGGTTTCATGCTGCCTTGTTTAGCTAGTTCATCTGCTCTTTCAGGTATTTCACAGTGAGCGAGAATCCAGAGAATACTTATTTTCGCATTGTTGTTGTAAAGCTCTTTGTAGATATCAAGCAGCCATGTTTCTATGCCTGGTTTCCAGCTCTGAAGGTGTGCAGAGAGTGAGAGACTGTCTGTGAAAATGGCTTCTTCGGGGATGTTATTCTCTTTGATCCATCTGATCGCGTTCAGCATGGCGCCGGCTTCTGCGGCTAAAGAAGAGCAGTACTTGCCAGCAGGGCCTGTTCTGTTGTCTATTTCTGTTCCTTTGCTGTAGATAGCTACAGCGTATCCCCCGTCCAAGGTCGCTTTGTCTGCGGAGCCGTCTGTGTAGATGTGATTGTTGGTATTCTTGTACATTTCTATGATGTTGTTAAAAGCTTGTCTTTTGACTTCCGAAGAGTCACTCCTTTTGATAACGCCTCGCATGTCTGTGTTGATGGTGGTATTTTCATTGTAGTTTTGCCATGGAGGCCACTTCGTGATATCGAGTTGCTGGTACTTCATGTGGATTTTGTTACTTTTGTAGAATTCTTGACAAAAGTGTCGCCAACCTTTGCGGGTTTTTAACCGGATACGGGCCTCTTTGTTCTTCATCTGATTTCTGAAGTCTTCCTTTGGTACTCTACAGTACTTTTACCATGTAATAAGGCAGCTCTGTGTAAGGCATGTTTCAATAGTCGAGTGGCCCATTTCGGTAAGAACAAAGTCGTTCGGGCAGCTGCTGATAAGACCTGTGATGATACGGATGCACGTAGTTGAAGGGCTTCGAGTTTGGTGACAGCTGACTTGCAGATCCATGGGAACCATGCTGGTGCAGCATATTTCATAAATTTGCCACATTGGGGCACGTTCTGTCTATAAAGGTACTCGAGGCCGTTCTAGTTCTCTCGAATGTATTCAGCCCAGAAAATGAATGTCATCCGGTGTCTTTTAACTTAACGAAAGGTACTCAACATCATTATATTGTTTGAGTTCATAGCAGTAGTATAAAGTATTTTAATTAATTTTAAAATAGAAATCAATCGATAATCACTGATCAGATTTCGTATTACTTGATTTGTCTCATCAATACCTTTCCAACAATATTTAAACTTCGTACTATATAATGTCATTAAAGAAACCATTATTTTCGTTACGGCACTCCACATTAATAATGTATAAACTTTTCGTACTATAGTCTATTACTCGATCGATAAAATCGATAATCACTGATCGGATTTCGCATCTGATGGCATCACTTGATTTGTCTCATCAATACCTTCCCAACAATATATAAACTTCGTACTATAGTTTGTTTGAATACAAAGATATTGTCAGTAAATAAACCATTATTTTCGTTACGGCACTCGATTTAGCTCATCAATAACAATGTAAAAACTTCGTGCTATAGTCTGTTCGAATTAAAAAACAAACCATTCTAGAAATTCACTTTTCAAGTGAAAATAACGTTAAATCCCCGGTTCACTACTTCTAAGTAGTCTGATGGGAAAATAAATAATAATTTCCATGTGACCTTGAGATTTCCACGTGACTAAAGCACCTGACTTGCACGTGACCTTGACGTACTACGCTCTGATTGGCCATTGCTATTTTTAAGTTAAAATAACGTTAAATCCCCGAGTTTCTACTTGTAAGTATCCTGATGAGAAAACAAGGAAATTTCACGTGACCTTAAGATTGCACGTAGTTGAAGGGTTTCGAGTTTGGTGACAGCTGACTTGCATATACATGGGAACTATGCTGGTGCAGTTATTAACAATCAATCTTTGATTATATTATGTGCCAGTATCCCAATTTTTATATTTTCTCATGTTGCGATTTTAATTGTTTAGATACTGACATCATTACGACTCATTGTAACCTAAATAATACACCTACTCGTGGAAATTCTATTTTGGATATCCTCATGGTCCCTCGATATTTTGTAAACGACTATTCTACGTATTGAAGTTGGACCTAATATCGGTAAATCCGATCAGAAAACTATATTAGCTTGTCCTTCTTTTCGTGTCAATGTTCCTTCGTGTAATAATATAATATACATATATTTAAGTTAATTCACACACTATTATATTTAAATGGTGTCCATTTCGCAATTCGGGGTGGAGAGGAGCAAGTCAACTTGAGCATTGACCAAGTTAAACTAAGTGAAAGCAGCGGCAAAAAATGTCTGATATACAGCGAACGATTCACAAAGACTTAAAAACATTCGTCACCAACCAATCATAGATTATCTTATACATAATCTATTATTTATAAGGCGAAGAATACGTTTAATCGCAACCAATGGGCAGTTAAACTTTTTAATGACTGGTGTATGCAGCGTGATAGAATCTTGAGAGAAATAGAATCGCTAACGCTGGAAGATTTAAATGAACTTCTCTCCTATTTCGACTTGGGCATTGACCAATTTGAACTAAGGGAACGCAGCGGCAAAGAATGTCTGATATACAGCGAACGGTTTTCAAAGACTTATAAAGGTGGTCTTAAAAACATTTGTCACCAACCACAGGAAGTGGTTACATTCGAAAACACTGAAAAACCAAACCGTTATCTTTCCTCTTTGTTTAAAAAAACCTTTCATTGAGATCAGCAAATTGCAACAGTGGATTATTTAATCTCACACTGCTCTGCTGTGCTAGACAATAAATAATCAATTCGAATCATTAGTATGGAGAGCTGAAGGCGAATCTTCAAAACAAGTTAGTATCAATTTCAATTTCAACAGCGGCTGCAAAGTATTTATACAGAACTGAAAATTTTACCTTTTTGTTTAAACAGTTATTGTATTCATTAAAAACTATACCTGTTTGCTCGTGTTATTCATTTTATTTACATTGATTAACAATTTGTTTTTTCCAAATAAATCCCCAAAATGACTCAAATAAATAATCTCTATTCTATGTATGTGGGTATGTCTGACCGGTATTTTTCTCCCAACTCTCTTGGCGGATTTGTATGCTTGATGACTCAAAACAATGCTACGCCAATGGGTAACATGGGAAAAATAGCCACGAGATCAAAAGTTTCTAAATGAGAGGCTCACAGCAGAAAATACCCCCCCAAAACGATGTTTTTGCTGCGATGTTAAATCAATATGCTTCAGGAATTTGAATTCTCCAGTATAGCCTGATTGATTCCAAGCTAAATCAATAAATTTGAATTCTGCAGATTCTGCGATTTCTAAAGCTATACGGGTAATCCTACTTGTATTTAAAAGTTGACAAATGTAAAATATACTGCTAGGCTTCTGGACATGCGCGGCAATTTAAACTTGAATTGTATAAAGAATCGGGAAATGAGGTAGTATAGCAAGGCTACGCTCTAAGTCACAACACCTGCCTCAATCACACCCACCTCCAACAGATTACAAGATATCGCGCGTGGTGTACATTATATGGCTTGTAACAAAAGTTTTGTGTTGAACTTTGATGCTGATTTGAAATGGTTTGGATTCCGTTATTTCGATACGAGGTAACAAAGTAATAGATTCACAAAATATACTTCATTCATAGATATTAATTCGTATATCTAAATACATAATGGTAAGCATTACTTTATGATGGTAAGTATATAATTCAAATTTAAATTCAGTTCAGAAATCGATTTAGATTCGTAATGTAAAATGATGATTTACTGCGTCATATGATTGCCTGTCTTGGTGATGCAATGATGAAACAACGCCTACTGGGAGAACACTAGCACTTTTAACAACATGTCCCGACGTACCCTCGGCATATTCTGGGATGTCAAATTACACGTTTTTTGATGACCGGTTAACCAAAAATTTAAAAAATCAATGCTACATACATAGAGATCGGATCATTGTACTGTATACGCAGCTTAGAGAGGACACCACCAATCCGAACTAACAATATGTATTAATATATCAGATGGATGGGGCAGTGTGATTGGCTGGCGTCGAAATGACTAGAAATCAATAAATACGCTTTGCGCAGGTTTCACCATTCCACAATATCGATCCACTCCCACCCATTGTTGGTTGATTACTAATAGAGAAAACAACAAATTAATTTCCAACTTGCATTCATCTTTCAGCATAATGTAGCTTTAGTGAAGGATTTTTACAATTTATAGCACAACAAGATTTAGGTATTTTTCGTTTTTTACGAAGAACACAAAGAAGTTTAGAACTTCGTTTTTGCTACTATAACAGAGTAGTGACTGTTGCCTCGTCAATTAACATAAAGGCCTGTTCCAGGCAATAGGCGAATGCGGTCAATTTCTATTGCTTCATATTATAATTGCGAACAGCTGGACAAGCTAGTAGTTGCCTTACAACAGGGGCGGCGCCGGTTAATCGCCACTCAAGCCTTATTTACTATATCAGGCAAATGCCCTGAAAACGAGGCAGAAATCAGCGCGATTACACCCCACTAACTGGAACCCACTTGGGAGTGCTATTGTACAGATCAACGTTATGGAAGATTGGGAAAGAGCGGTGATCTTCACCGATTCGAAGGCCGATTTCGAGAAGCTGAGGCAAGGACCTCTAAGACAAGATAAGATGACGAGGTCTACTGCAACTTTGGATGTTCCTTCAGACCCTCGACGAGACAGGGAAATCGGCCACACCCCAGTGGATGCCAGCCCACTGCGGCATTGCAGGAAATGAACAAGCCGCGACCGACTAGCAGTAGCAGGGTTCACAGAAGACCAGAGATACACCAGGTTACAACGCCGTGTAGCAAAAGCGAGCAACCGAAGAAGGTTTCGGGAAAACAACGCAGCGGGCAGAGATCAGTCTGTTACTGAAGCCAGAAGAGGCAGGCACCCTGAATCGGCCAAAGCACATCAGGTTGCTGTTGGTCAGTTTGCTCAAGTCGGTTGCTCAAGTTTTGGACAGTCCAGTCTTAGTAAGTTTCTTGCGGGGTACCACCGGCAGAACCTTGTGACGCCGCGCCATGGAGGAAGACTCCTCTTATGGTGAGAAATATATAGCAGCAGGATAAGGAGGCACTCCGCAGTGTAGGGGAAAAACAGAAATTTTAAGGACAGGTTGATTCGACGAAAGAAAACATGAATTGGATAAATATCAAAGGAAAGGAAAGCCTCAGCAAAGTCATATTTGAGTATGAAGGAAAAGATGTGTAGATGGTGGATGGCATGACATTTGGACCAGTCAAGAATTCAGAGCACTAGATTGTTTTGTATTTAGTATTGACAATTTTGGATAGGAGGATAGTTTTAACCCATAGCGTAGCTACACCATACTACTAATTGATACGTAAAACGTATAAGAGTTGCCTACGAACTATTCTCGAATCCCACTGCCACACCTACTTGACTATGGATATCACGCTGGCGTTTTTCCTCTCCGAATAGCACACATTGATTGAGGAGATGAAGGTGAGACTGTTCCTCGCCTGGAGTACCAAGATGGGAACCACTATGAGGTCGAGGCACACGCTGCCAATGTGGGCAAAAGCTGAAAAGAAAATCGATGGACTGCGTCACGTGAGATGCAATGCGATGTCAAGCGTGCATTTTTGCTGCAGAATCAATTGCTTCGTCTGACTGTAAAAATTAGCGCGCAGCATCAAAAATTATTTTTGCAATTTTTCTGGTTTTCTTTTGTTTTTATATTATTTAGCTGATTGCTTTCCTCACTAAAATTGGTAAGTATTTTTTTCAGTCACTGTCTTTGTATAAGTAAATTTAAAAAATTAAAATTTACTCAAACCTGGTTTTATTTATTAGGAAATAGTACATGGTAAATATATAACGCTGCTTGTATAGCCACAAGAGAAATAATGATATTGGTTTAATTGTCCATAGACTTCTCTATTTGCTACATAGTAATCACACAGAGACTTGTTTGGGTGCGCAAATACATTCTATAGCTGATTAGTGGTATTATTCACTAACATGTGATCCGTGAATTTCAGCTCGAAATCCACTTGCACACCAGTACCCAGCAGTTATAATTGCAGTTCAGGAGAGAAATCGATCTGCTTCATCATACACGCAGCAAATTCATGAAGTTGTGAACGACATTCTTGACTTCTGGAATATTCATTTTAAAGGCACTTCATACATTTTAACATGGTGCCTACACCGAATATACCTCTCCACTGTTGTCTTCATGCATAGACCATTATACATACAGTATAGCAAACTGTCACTTGTTGGAGGATTGCAGTCTTTCATGTCATCACTGATATCCATTCAACTACCAGTCAGAACTAAGCTGAACTCCTCTGTACTTCTATTACTTATTTATACAGGATGTACCAAAACGAACCGGATTTGTCTGGTGATGATCTTCAATATCAGCTGTCGACGCGTGCACGCCAAAAAAACGTATCACTTCATTGTGTCTACAATCGGGGGATTTTCATCAACTCTGCATAGAAATTACATGGATTGCGCTTGTATCTGTCTGCATCAGACAAATATATACACTACTTTCCAATGAAACCCTGATATCTCCATGAATATAGCCAAATGTATTTAGTTATATTTTTAAAGCTGCTCAAACGGTCGTAAACGTGATATAAACATACAAATGTAGAAACTTTATTGGCTATGTTGCTTGCCAATACCGTTGACTGACGGGCTTAAAACAGGGGCCCTATACAGTATAGTTGCAGTTGCCTATCGAACTTGAAGCAACCAACTATGCAGTTCTTCGTGACAACGTGACATTTTGGAAATAGCTGATTTGTTAATGACGATGTGAACGTGCTTAATAAGGCAATTATAGTTGCCTAAATATTTGAGGACGTCATACTTGTTTTTGTACCTTTTGCAGTCTTCCATTGTTCATTTTTTCAACAAAGCTTATTAAATATGACTATTCAAGGAGAATAATTAATACTCTACGTCTTCAGAAAATGCTTTTAGTTGACACAAAGTGCACACATTAACTGCTATTATTCCAATACAAAAGTCGACAATCAACCAGAAGTCGCAATTATTTTCTTGCTCGTGGAATGAATGCGATATAAATTCCCAAACTACTGTGCCAGACAAACTTCTTTATTTAGTCGCAATCGTGGGAAATTGTTGTGATTGTTGTTACAGGGTGGATCCCGACAGGGGTTACGCCCCCTCAGATGCGAGTCCATCAACCCAGAATCATCTTTTCTTATAGAGGTCTAGAGGTCCGGTTACAGAAATATGCCGTACAATAGAAATTAACACAATCTGGATTTCGAGGACTGTTTAAAGCCCCCAAGTAGAAGCCTTCTTGTAGCGCGGGAGTCCTGCTCCGCCAGATAGAGTGACTACGGTTTGTTTCTTTCTTTATTCACTCTATTTATTCTCTCTTCTCTCTTTTTCTCTTATATATCTTTTACTCTCTTTTCTCTTCTCTATCGCATTTATCTGGCCTTTATTTTTCTGCTTTCTTTCTCTCTCACTCACTCCTCGCTTTATTCTCACACTATTTTTTTCTCTTTTGTCTTACTTCTCCCTCATCTTCCTATTTCTCTCTCTTACTCTCTTCTTCCGTTCTTTTTCTCTGTGCGTGATCGCTCTTTTTTCTCTCTTTTTATTTTTCTTCTCTCTCCTCCTATTTTCTCTCTATATATATCCCTTCACGCTTTTCTCTAGCTTCTTTCTCTTCTCACTTTTCTCTATTTCGTCCGGAAGGTCGCGGCGCTGATGCGTTGCATCGAGCAAAAAATACAACAACAGTGCCTCTACGCACACGGTGCCCTGGGGACCAACTTGAGTGGTGGTGTGAATACACGAGGCCTCGGAGCATCTTGCTTAGACTTGGGCATGTGTGTGGTTTCTGTGAAAGTTGGGTTCTTTGATTAAATTACGACCACCCTTCTGAGGGTATCGCCTAGGTGAGGGCTGGTGTCCACTTTTGTTGCATGTGAATTTCACAGCCTCATCTGGGTGATATTAAACGGTTTAGCATCCCTTCTGAGACACTATCTATGCACAAGTTAGATGGATCTGCCGCCACGGACCTCTCAGAGGAATCCATGTCGATGGCCTCATATCTGAGGGGGCTCCGACTCCCGCTGAATATCGACAACAACTGCCAGCCCAGGTGTATAGGACGTTCGCGCTTTGACGGATCTCGCTAAGACCGGGAAGAGGATGCCCAGTCATTGTGGTGTCTGGGGAAACGAGAAAGCAGACTGCGTAGCAGGAGAATCGGCAAAGTTAGAGCAAGAAGGAGTTCGGTGGAAGATGAACGTCGCGAAGGCCAGAAATTTAAACAAAAGTAAAAAGAAAACATATATACATGCCTGTTCAAGAAAAAAGACTGGACAAAGGAAGAAGGTCTCAGCTTTAGGAGATTCCGGATGGGTCTCTCGCTCGATCTCAAAGGGGTACAGAAGAAGAATCGGATTGGGAGACGACGGCTGATGTAGAAAATGTGGTGAGGAGGAAGACGATACAAATCACCACCTGTTAAGGTTTCCCGGGAGCAAGAAGATCTCTGCAGAAAGCCCAGTTTGGCACGGCTTTTATCTAGGTCCCGGATACTCCCTAGCAACAACAACTGCGTCAATTTACTGGGTGTCCGAAAAGTAACAAACGGATTTCGTCAGTCGATACTACTGCATGAAACTTGTTTATCGAAAGAAGTCGGTCGTATGACACCGCCTGCATAAACGGTGATCTTCGGCGACTGTAGCGAAACTGATAGCAGAAATGGGAAAAACAAAGTGCGTATATTTTTGGGACACACTAGATATAATGATTTTCCGGAGATAGAAAGATTTTGGATTCCTATATAAAAATGCTCTATATTCTCATATAATGAAGATTTTAATGCTTATTATAAATATATGTGTCATGCATGCCTGCGCGATAAACCTTTATCCGAAACCAAATTTTGCCATTTTCGTCTCTCCTATGGGGTCCCTGTTCAAATATGCTTACATATACTGTACATATACTATTTATTCCTTATCGATTCGAATTAGTGTTATTGCTGTCAACTTTATCTTTTATGCCTGTCTTTAGAGTAACTTTATTGATTATACATTTACTACACTGAAACAAAATATGTGTAGATTGTCACACTATTTGTGTGATAGTTGTGCTGACTCATAGAGCTCAGTGTATTTTAATAATATTTTGGTGCGCATGTACACAACTTAACAATTTTACGCTCTTTAAGTCGACATCTTATATATAAGTCAATCTGTTTGTTTGTCTGTCTGACTGTTTGAGGTTGGTCCCACGAACCCGAAATTTTGCATGAGTGACCCCCTCAACCCTGAGGGTAACATAGACCAGGTTTTGCTTTGATTGCTGGCTTGGTTTGGGCTTGGGCCGGTTCCCAGGGTTGGCATATAGGAGAAGTCGTAGGAATTCGAATTCTGCCGGCTGATGCAATGCTATATCAATCGTCTATATATAGTTGCAGTTGCAGTCAAAAAATTTAAAATTACGTTTACTAATAATCGATACTACAGAACGCAAGTTATCCACGCGGGAAAGAGCGGAATTACATCGCATCCATACTGGACACAGTTTGTTCCTGAAAGCCTACAGGGCGAAGATAAGCCAAGAAGTATGGGGGGGACTCAGCAACAAGACAACACAGTAGCATGATTGTTTTCCACCCGTATAGGGCACGGGCATTAACAGAAAAGAAGCTTTCATTTCCTCTCGGGTGGCGGGACCGTTGGTGCCAGCGACCCAAAACTTTGCATGGGTGACCCCCTTAATCCTGTGGGTAACATAGGGGAGGAGAGGTCGACCTCCGACGTCATGGTCGAGGTCAAGGAGGCCAAAAACGGTGTGAAGTGTAGAAGGAAGCCTCCCAAAGAGAATTTATTTAAAAAGTTGCAGGGCACCTCCGAAAATGAGGGACCGGACTAGGAAAGGGTTGGGGTTAGGCATGTACCCAGCAACGCGGGTACCCACTGCTAGTTCCTTATATATATAGGTGTATGGCGGTTCTTCGTTTTATAGCGTTTTAGTTAAAATGGCCCTCCTATAATTCAAGAATGGACAAGAAAGGAAGTTAAAATAAAAATCAACAATTTACAAAATATATATAGACTTTCATATATAGCTAACCAGACAGAAATGGATATAAAAGTTTCGCACAATGAACACTTTTAGAATCACATAGCTTATTTCATTTGCTATAATTTATTATTGTGGAACTGGACTATGTATATCCCATAATTTCCTGTGAATGTTGCATCTATAAATATGAATGAATTATACTTGCTAATCCGGACTCCGTTAATCCACAAACCTCGCAATCCGGACAAATTTGTCTGTGAACGGATTTCCGCATTGCACATTTCTTCTTCTTTAATCCGGAAATAAAATGAGGAACAAACGGTCCAGTTTGTTAAAAAATCTGATTCATTAATCCTGACGGAGGGGGGAGCTAGCCGCGATCACAGCGTTTCATTAAATGTGCGTGGAGACTGCTAATGAGGAGGACGATGATGAGCCACGGAAGGACGTCACCACGATCGAGGCAAGGAAGCCTGTCGAGTAGTTGATCGCCTACTTTGAGCAGTCCACCTCGGATGATGAGGCAAACAGGACGTTCCTGGATTCACTGGGGAAGATGTCGACGCAGTGGTGATGGATAGATTGTGTGCATTGAAGCCACCTATTTAATTCTCAAAGGTCCAGAAAAATCGTTAATCCGGTATTTTTCTGAGAAACAAAGTGTTAAAACAAGTCTTCACATGTACATTGCACGCCTTCCCAAACACATTTCGAATAGCCTCGCCACCCCCATTGCAACCTTTATCTTTATATATGAATTCACATATTTAAAAAGCACCAAAATTTATCCAGTTTCATTGACTTAAAGTCATTTTCTGCTTCGCTGTCCTATTTCCACTCGTCGTAGTCGTCGCTCTCTGTTTGTGCTTCTTCGATGTCGAAGACAAAAAGATTTACTGCACATTTTCATTGTTTTTTATCGTTTCCGGCAGTGGAGCACATTTCTTCAAACTTCTGATATACTGTACACTGTTCGAGGATTGTTAATAATTAATGTGAGGAAAGTGGGGAACATTTAAAAATCATTCTTCGCTGCACGTCAATCCCCAAGTTTATTTTTTACACGAAGGTCAAAATCTATTCGCGTAATTCAAACATTATTTTAATCATATTGCCTTTTGATAGCCATATATCACAGAACTGTGATACAAAAACATCCGAAACATACCTCTGTTAAAATAATTGTTTTAGATTAAATTCCCCACTAATGTGTGTTGTTGAACATCAGGGTGCTTCTAATAGGTTTTAGCAATAGAAAACTTCGCATTTTTCGGATCTTGATCCGCGACTGTTATATCTTTGCTCTTTGTCATAAACTATACTCGCTGGAGGGTTAACTTTATGGACAGCATCCTTGGACGGTTCAATTCTGTATGATGCATAATTTATGTAGAATATCTTCTAGTTACATATGTACTGTATAGAAATCCTTTCTTAATCGGTAGACTGAAACAATGAATATATCCCAGTTTGAGACAACGCGCAGAAATTCCCGTTTTAAATTCTCTGCTAATTGCGGAGGAAGTGGGGTGTGACACACCCCAGAGCAAGTTTGCATGTGTGTGGAAAAAATACTATACACATTGAACAGTTGCGGTTACTTGACATTAAATCCATTACAGAGTTCTCAAAAACTACCAGAGATTATCTGAAAAAAATGAACAGGTTCGCCTATAGGGTTTAAAACACAGTGAAGCACGAAAGTATGTGGGTGTGACACACCCACATACTTTCGTGCTGTTTTCAACTGGTAAAGCATTATTTAGCAGCTGAGCAATAAAATTGAGTCTTTCACAACCAATCATGTAATTTCCTACTAACGTATATAATTTTGATGCCCAGGTTCAACTGTCATTATTCTTTTCAGTTAGTATACAACCCGTGAGTAGGTAAATATTAGCATTATATTTTTATGAGTTAGATTTTGTCATTTGTCGCATAGAATCTACATCTACAGTATGTAAATATGAAATATCGTTGTTCTTAGATAAACGTCAGATGTAGAATTATACAGTAAAATAGATAGAACGCGCATGCAGTCATGTCCAAAAGTCTTTGCTCAAGCTATAATTTCTTTTCTTTCTCACATTACTTCAACTTACGCTGTTGATAGATAGGCTGTAGTTTCTAAATATATTTTTAGTAACAAAGTGTGTATATAAGACGGGCGCACCATAGTACCTATTTATTTTCACGATAGTGTCCCGACAAAGAGATTATGCAAGGATGCAGCAATTCGGGCGATTGAATTTGAGGAGGATAAAGAAGATGACATTTACGATCATGATAGCGAAGGGGACGACGATGCAGAGGCTGCAGAAGAGAATGAAGATCTCGGCAATGATGTACCGGATGACGACTTATTGAATGAGGATCAGCTGACAGAACTTGACACGGGAAAAAGTGAAAGCGATGACAGTGATGAAGAAGAGGCAGAGACGCATACCTAGCCATCTGGATGTAGGTGGACCGACAATGTAAATGTTCAGGGACGATCCCCTGCTCGGAACATCATTCGGTTTCCCCCTGCAGTCAAGCGAGGTGTAAATCCAGTGAATGAGCGGGACTCAGTGCATGCTGATGTTCCTTGATGATTTGCTTACCACAGCTGTTCGATTCTCAAACGTTCAAGGACGTCGTAATGTGGTAACATGGAACCGCGCCCATCCTCGTCAATTACGACGATAGCAAATGATAGATCGCACGGAGATGGAAGCTTTCATTGGGTTGCTGATATTGCTAGGTGCTTTTCGTTCGAACTATCGAGATATCGACGAACTGTGGTCTCTACGTGACGGTTTTATGGTATGCCGAGCCGCTTTCTCGAGCCGTCGTTTTTTCCAAATAAAATGTGTCCTTCGTTTTGACGACCCAGCTCGCCGGAATAGACAGGATCCTCTTGCCCCTGTACGCGAAATGTTCACTCAGTTTTCTGACAAATTACGCAATTTTTATGAGCCCAGTGCAGATCTCATTGTTGATGAACAG
>JAUYWV010095855.1:0-14113 GCA_032274565.1 Nematoplana nigrocapitula
ACTCTTTAGCCTTCCAAATTAAACACTGCTTTAAAGCATGTGTTTGGCGAAGAGTGATCAGTCCTGGACGGTGCGAATAACAACAACAACAACAACGTCTGCTTCGAAGCAGACTAAAGTGATAAAAGACTAGTATATCTTGTCACGTGATTTCCACACGACCACTTCGCGTTCTAATTTGTCATTTTCTTATCATCATTTAATTATTGTATGCATAAATGTATTATACGTCTTCGGGGTTTTGGGGGAAATATGTCACATACAAAGTTATGCAATTTTTATATTTCTCTCTGACTTCAAATATTATCTGTTCGTCATCATTATTTTATCGTCGAAGATATAATCATAATATCAAATTACTATACCCTTTAACAATGTATTTTTTATTCATTTTTGTAGAAGGAGTTCAGAGAAAACTTTCCCGATTTCAAGAGAAAAGTTTGTCGTTGTGTTCGTCAAAGTCAAGAAACTTTTGATTAAATATATTGCTATGCCTGGAAGATGTTATGTAAGGTAATTCTATGCGTTTTGTAAATGTTGTTAATACGCTGGATGTGTATTCTACTATATAGGTTTAATCTCATATATATGTGTAATTTAAATGTTTTTAGATTTTGCACACGCATTCTCCATGTTTCCTCAAACGTTGGTCTGAACTGTTTTTGACTTAAACATGCTCCACTGAAGTCTGCAATCGTTGACAATATTTGGATTGCTTATTTTAATTTCTTGTGATTTTTTGGTTGTTCATATGAATAAGGCATTTGATGTTAGCCTTTCTGTATAAACAAACAATTAAATATATATTTACGATTTTTTACACATTTGACAAATTATTATTTCATTTGAAGCATGTTGCTCTTATGGTAGTACTGCAATTGGGGACTATGTTGACCTTGTTTGAGGTATATTTGCAATATTTTGAATAATGTTTTAAAATATGTTTTGATCGCTCTTTTTGTCTCCTGCGTTTCTTTGGTTTCTGTTACTGAGGTGAATAGTTAATTCAACTTTCTCTCATCTGACTAGAATCATTATTCATTCGTACCACATGCGCAGATCAAATAATTTTTTCGGAAATCTGAATTATACTACCTATATGGACCTGAGGATATAAAATTCGTTTTAAGAAGCAGAGGTCTGATCCGGTCCGTGTTCTGTTTTATTCGGCTAATCTTGATGAACTTCCAGTCATCTAAATTATAAAATGTGATAAATAATTCGCTATAGATAACAAAAATGTATATTAAACAACTATAAGTACAATAATGAAGATCGATAAAAATAAAAGAAATTTTTGTAATACTGTAGTAACAGAATTTGAAAAATGGATGTTTTTAATACAGAAAAATAGGCAAAATTAGTAATTGGCATTAAAACAAAAAGTCTTCTAATTATTAAAGAAGTTGAGCAAATGAGAATATCTTAATAAATTGCTCGCGATTGTATGTAAATCTACGTGGTTTAGGAAGAGTTCTTTAATTAATTCATTCTGTGGAAATTCGTTCCTTGCTTGTCGACTATAGTGATTGGATCATCAACCTGTACTTCTGTTTTGCCTTTTCTTTCTTTCTCCTGAAAATCCTCATTTCTTTCAGAGTACGCCTTCCGTATTTTGTGCTAATATCTTGCCCATCAACTTATTGAAAGCAGGATTGTGCTTGCTAAACATTTTGCACGCATTAGAGAGTTCCATCGGATTTTTAAACTGCTTCACAGCTACCTACACTGCATTCAGAGTTTCAATTCGTAGACTAGTCACACTATTTGTCCCATGTCACTGAAATGTTGCTTGACTTAGGGACAATGGAAAATATAAAGTAGATTAGTGACCATCTGGCTTAGAAGAGTAAATTGACAAATGAAAAAGCTGACCACTATTTATCAACCTGAGTATGTTGATTCAAATCATTCAACGTTTTTTGTTGAATACTGACGAGCTTAAAACGAAATCAAACTTCCTCGTCATCAATTGTAATAATCGCAGTTTTGCTTTGACGAGCAGAAATTTCAGGTATACGATGTAAATTTAAAGTCTGATGACAAAGCAAATAAATCACAAAGTAGTGTTTGTCAAAATCATTATCTTTTGAAGATACTGGCCAGTTTTCAAATAAGTCGGTAGACACCCTGTTTATAGTAAGCATAGACATTTTCTCATTTGGAACAAAATTTGTGGAATTCCTGCTCAACGACGTTTAGATCTTAAATGCGACTGTTCAAGTATTACATAACGCTGAGGGGGGTGGGGATGTTTGTTGAAACGTTATACGGTGCGTTATGGGGGTACATGGGGTGTTCAGACACTTGATACGTAACGCTGTGAGAAAATTACAATCAGTTCAATAGGGTTGACCGGGGCTAGTTGTCTCAGTGGTATTTAGTTGTCACAGCCATTATCTGATATTTAATAGGATTTCGTCTAAAGTATATTATATTTTTTAATATGTTTAAATCGTATTAAGTTTAATATATTACGCAATTAACCTTATTAGGCACGACATATACATTCCAATAAATATTTCATGTTTGGTTTGAATTGTATTATTTCAAAGTTATATAATATATATGTTATTGTTGTATCTCCGCAATTGCATGTCCAACTGTGTATATTCAACAGCACAGTAAGTCAATACACAACAGAACAGTAAAGCAGTACCCGACTGGCCAAGAGCCAATCAGAGAATGACAATCACATTAATGATATCCCTCCACTGGAGCGCTCTAATCGATATGACAATCACATGAATGGCACTCCTCCACTGGAGAGCTCTAATTATTAGAACAAATACTATTGAACACGAAACACAACAGTTATATATGTTGAATACAGAAACAGCAGAGGAGTACTTTAATTACGGGACGCTAAACAAAAAATCTGTGTCGTTTTGAGTAAACACCGGAAACAAATTTGAATCTGGACATACTATATTCACAACGAAAAATTACAATAAAGCTATGTGGACAGTATGGTTTATTTGTACTTTATAATGCGACATTAGAGCATGTTACAGAGGTATATAAAAGGAAATCGATAGCAAATGAAGACACATGGTGAGTGACGTTCAAAAGAAATGCTTACCCCAATAATGATGAATCAGACCATTTAAATGGGCTAATAACAACAATTGGTCTCATGACAACTAAAAGTTGCTATAGTTATTTCGCGTCAAATTGAAGTGGAGCGTTTTTTAAAATGAATACAACATTTGCAGGTTTGTTGATTTAGAAAGGACTGACTATACTAAACTTGGATGTATTTCAACATTTTAGCATTTCTATACAATAGCGTCGGCAATTATAAACCTTTTGGAGGATATTTGCAAAAATGTGAAATGCAATGATCACAAAACTGTCAAAAGTAATGTACAGTATTAAATATAATTAAAATTTGTAAATCCCCAATCTATGTAACATATGAATTAACATCTCACTTATAAAGTGATGCATGATAATACATACTTTCATATTATTCTATATTGAAAAAATATTCCACTAAAAGTAAAAGTAAAATGTTTATTTATAATTTCTGACACTACAAATATAATTATAGAATTAGAAATTGTAATGTTTTTCATTTTATATAATATAATCTATCATCAAGAATTATTGCTGTAGTTTGTATTATAATGATTATCTAATTATAGGATTTTCCTTTATATCAAAGTACAATTTTAGAAATATATTTAATATTATATAACATAAATTAGCTAAAAGTAAAAATATATAAATTAATAAATATAAATAAAACAACTAATTTTAATTAAAATTAAAAAAAATATTTCACAATAAGGATTTAAAATTACTAGAAATATACGCAATATATATAACATTCTAAATCTAAGACTAAAGAGATTAAATATAATAAAGTTTATTATATATCCAAATATAATATTTTATTTGCTAATATTATATTTATAAAATACTATTAATATTTCAACTACAAATTTATAATATATTTAAAATATATATATAATATATATATTGATATTTTGATATTTTACTAATATAATGACATAAACAAGTTTCAAAATATATGTCTATATATTAACAATTAGCAAAAATCTTGTAAGAAACTAAAATAATATAGAGAAAGTGACAGTATTGCAATACTATAACTAAAGATAAAATAATATTATTTATTTATTTATTGATATAATTACCAAGTCATAGATATTTTAATTATGATTACTTAAAACAATAATAAAAATCCTAGAAAATATTTTAGCAAAAAAATTCAAGAAGAAAATATGTAAAATATTTTTCAAAATGCATATACAGTACTATCCTATATATAATTAGAGAAATATATATATGTATGTCTGACCAGTATTTATCTCCCAAGTTTCTTGACAGATTTGCATGCTTGATGACTTAAAAAAATGCTACGCCAATGGATAAAATGGGAAAAATAGCCACAAGATGCAAAATTTCTAATTGAGAGGCCCACAGCAGAAAATACCCCCCAAAACCATGCTAATAGATGATTTTCAGTATTTGTAGGAATTTGAATTCTACAGTATTCGATTGCTGCATTGAAAATCAATATATGGTATACTTATGGAATACTTAATTTGAATTTTAGAGTAGCTGCTAGCTATAAAGCTAAATCAATATAGTACAGATTAAGAGTCTTAATAACAAAATTAAATCTGAAAACTGTTTCTCTTCAGTATGTTTTTTAAAGTTTGTTTGTTTAAGGTTTGACAGTTTTGTTACATTGATCAATGGTAGTACATATGTAACACTTTGATGCATGTAAGGATACTCTATGCGCTACATGGCAAATCAATATGCTACAGATAAACAGAAATTCATTTATGCATGTTTTTCTATGTCAATTTTTGGGGTCAGACTTTCTTATGATCAATTTATCAATTCACTTAACAGACCACACTTGCTATAGCCACACACTATATGGGTAATCCTACTAGTATAGAAAAATCTAGCCTAGCATGACAAACTATCAACAAGATCTGTGGTAGAAAAAAGCAATGAAAATATTAAAAGCAAACTCTCCCAAAAAAATTGGGAAATGTAAGAATCATTTATGGAAATTCCTTTGTAAACCATTCAACATCAATGAAGTAGAAATTGAAAAAAGTTATTGAGGAAAAATTAATAACCATTACCATATTGTTCATATTGGAAAAATTAACATCACTTATCCAATCTACATTATCAGCTAATTGTTAGCTATGACATCATAGCAGCAAGAATCTAGAAGAGATGAGATTTAAATAAAAATAATTGAAATTTTAAATATATAATTATAAGGGATAGCACAACTGCAGACTTCAGCATAAACTTGTTTTATGACAACACAGCAAATACAGTTAATACAAATCAAATAACAGAGTTGAGCACACAGATTAATTATAGTTCATGTTAGCACACAAACAGGACACTTCTCATGGAACAGAACATAACACAACATAACACTAATACACAAAAAAAGACCATAAATACCATTGCATCAGTGAAGTTGTACCACTACTTGAGAAATCTGGAAACAATAAATAACTATAGAGGTATCAGTATCATATGTCCCATGATTGAAGTCTACAAGAAATGTTATTGCATTGTATCAGGAAACAAATTTTGTCTGGAAGAAAAACTGTTGGACAAATTTTAACCTTTCAGAGATCATTGGAAAGTATCAAAGCAAGAATTAACCTGCAGTTTTACTTACCTATCAATAGTTTTGTAAAGCATTTCACAGAGAGAAAATGGTACAAATTCTTCTTGCTGAGCAAGAGTAAAAAGCTCAAATGAAGATATGCTGTCTTCTCAATTACATTGTAGTACTCCAAGGAGATATGCTTGTCATATTCTATATAGTCATAAAATTGCTAGGCAAAGTTATGAGAAAATACTTGAAAAATGCAAAACATCTATCTAGAATTTATACTAGAATAATGGTTGGTCAACCATAATATCATAGCTACTGGTGATAATGCTATTTGTCAAACAGTATTGGTGGCATTATATTACTTTTATATAGAGTAGAAGAGGCTGCTAAAGAAGTATAACTGCACATAAACAGTTTCCTTTAATGAACATTTGAGTGAACTTAAAAACCTTAGAGATCTGCATTAAAACATATGATCATAATTTTCCTTTGATAAAAAGTAAAATGCATCAAAGAGAAAATAATTTCCAAGCAATGAAGTTGTGATTGTGACCTAACTCTGGCACCCCAAACACAAAAGACCAAAACTACATATGTTGACCTATCACAGCTGATACGGGGAGCAAGAAAAGATGAGCTGCCTTGAGTTATCATGAATCATGATTGGTGGAGGAGCATAGCCCAGGATTATTTTAAATAATGATGACATCTGATAATATGGAATTAATAAAACCAAACGCTAATTAATTTACAAAAGTAATTACTAATTTTATATTTTAAATATATATTTATCTATATATTCAAAAATCAATCAGATTTAATACATGAAGGTAAATTCTCTTATAACGATTATTTTAAATAGCAGATCGACAATGATATAGTTGGATGATTTTTATCATATTCTATGACTGATAGACTCACTCTGTAATCTGCATCCATTTTGCAATTTTATTAATCCATTGTTTTATCTTTTACACAAATGCAATAACTTTACACTTAAAAGATTTCAGCAGCACTCAGAATCTTTGCGACTAGACATATCATTCTCCTTATAATTTTTTTGTTCAAATGTTTCAATATTCGTCCATTATTATTTTTTGTTTGGTTTAATACTTAATTTTTCATGGCACTTAACTTGACTTGTTTTGTTATAATTTATTACAACTAGGTATACAGTTTTGCTTTAATATGGCATATAAGCATATTTGTTTATATTTATACTATTTTTTCCATTATATTTTGTTTTTGCAGAACAATGTCAGATATAAATCAAACTGACCAAGGTGGCGTTGATGAGGAGGGAGAAAATCAGACAGCTGACGAGACTGTCGAAGAAGGTATTTAACATTACACATTTCTATCATTAATTCCTTAGCCATGATGCATGCTCCTCCATGTGTCCCTTCTTTCACATCCTCTTACTAATTCACTTTTCTTTGTCTTTTCCCCCATTATTAATTGCCATAATGCATTAATGTGATTTACTCTCCTAAACACTTTTAGATATCACATCAGTATGATCCAAAGAGGTTGGAATTAGTATAATAGAGTAGGCACGTTCATCTAAAGATAAAGGATTTCCAAGTAGTTTGATTGAGTGCTCTTTCGGCCAATCATATGCGACGATTTTCTGTTTTAAAAATAGCATTAGATTTTGGTAGGCATCAAAGCTCTTTGGTAGGCAAGTAGTTTAGGGATTAATTTTTCTAATACTTGATTGAACACATTCTCGTTTCATTTTGTCTATCTGTACAGTTTATAGCAGCTAGTTGACATTTTGCAAGACATTAACCGAAAATAAATATTAGCATTTCTGCGAGTTTTGCCTACCAACCACCTCCAAACCGAAATTACACGTTTTGGCTCGCGTGTCTACTTTAGTTGATGTATTCAAACCTCTTTGTGTCTCTGACCAGAGAATATATAAGCTGTAGTTTGGAAACATGTTATACAGTATACTCCGTTATCAGTTGTCCTGTCAGAAATCTAACTTGCCCGTTACTAGCTTTCATTCTTCAGTTCAAATTAATAAATTATTGGTAACAATAAATCGCATTTTTCCCTACGTGTTTGGAACCATCCTAAATTAACATAAGAAGCTGTAAATATTAAAATAAAATTATACAAATTGTTTGCGAATGTTTGATGACAAGTATTTTGACTGCATTGTGAGGAATCTACAACACATTTGTATCTTGAGGCAGATCAATGGTTAATAATTTGATAAAGGCTGGTGTGAAATAATTGCTATTGAGAGTAAATGTTAAAATCGCTAAAATTTCGAAATATTCTCCATATAGAATCGTGGAACTCTTTCCATATCTTACTTTGCAGTGTATTTATTATTGCCTTTTTATTCTACAGATGAGACGAATGCAAAAGAAAGAGGAGCTGATAATTCTGAAATGGAAGTGAATGACGGAATGATCAATTCTTCTGATGAAGCTGTACCCAAGCTCCCCGTTGAGAACGAGGACGACGACGAACATGTAGAAGAAATGCCTACACAAGTCACTGACATGATCAAAAACCGAATCCGATTAACCGGTTACATTCCCCAAGAAATGTGGACAGATGAACACAGTGAACTGGTGAACTCTGAATTTGTGCGTGGTGATTGCCAGATGCTGACAGTATTTATGCACTCCAAAGGAGGACTGCTGGTAGAATTTTCGTTTCCTACGCTTCGCGTTACCGAGTTGGCCTATTTCATCAAGCACACACGCCTCAAGGAGGATCATCTGACACCAGAAAATTTTGACATTCTCGTTCAGCACGGAACAGTGTCCGGACGCGGCATTGAAAGTCTTCTTCGACTAATGACCGGAGTGTACGGGCCGACATTTTTTGCCAACACTTCCTGGCCCGACAGCATCAAGAACGACTTCTCGCTTCAGTTGCATCGGTTTCTGTCCACCTTGACAGACACACGCTGGAAGATGGAAGGCAAAACTGTACTCTATGTGCCCACCGAGGGAATGAATCTGACTGTTGAGGTGGCTGCCAAAGACAAAGAACTGGTTAACCGTTTGGAAATCATAGTCATTCACTGGACAAGACAAATCAAAGAAGTATTAAGTTCGCAAAATGCCTTTGAAGATGCCGAGAGTTCCGGGCCTCTGGAAGAAATAGAATTTTGGAAAAACCGTTGTGACGATCTGTCCAGTATCAGTAAACAACTGGATAAAACAGGAGTCAAGCACATAACAGGGATACTGGAGATTGCCAAGTCGTCGTATGTTGCAGCTTTCCAGAAACTTGCTTCAGAAATCAAGGCCAATACCAACCAAGCTTTGAGCAATCTCAAATTCCTCAGCTCATTGAAAGAGCAGTGCCATGAGCTGGCTGACGCTAAGCCGAAAGATATTCCGCACATGCTTCCCAAATTGATCAACCGTATCCGAATGATTTGGATCAATTCAGAATACTACAACAATCGGGAGAGTGTCACGGGAATGTTCAAAAAACTGTCCAATGAAATCATTCGACGTTGTTGTCGTGAAATTTCACTCGATAAAATCTTTGACGGTTATATCAAAACAAGCACGGTCAGTCTGCACGACTGCATTCACTGTTGTGAGCAGTATAAAGAAGTTTACAGCAAGGTAACCAACTATGCGCCATTTCAGTATTTATATGTATATATCATTCATTATTTTTCTATTATTTATAAAAATTTCAGTCGGCAAAAATACATCACCGGTTTAGCAGGCACGGTTGGGTTTTGGACAAAAGCAGCATATTTGCTCAAATTGACGCCTTTATTCAGAGATGCAAGGATCTTCTCGAGGTATGCCAGCATCTAGATCATATAATTCTGGATATAGTAATATATACTGTGTATCATTATAACTGAATTGTTTTAGATATGCGAATGTCAGTCTCACTTCGCCCGATTCGACGAGGGCAACAAAACAGATTTGCCCATTTTTGCCGGGATACGTGGCCCGGAAATAGAAGGCATTCTATTGCAAGTGGAAATCATGTTCGAGAAACATTTGAAATCGCTGCGCGACAAGAAGAGCACCATTCTCGATGTGAAAGCTACATCGTGGCACGACGACTACAATCGCTTCCGAGCTGGGGTCAAAGATTTGGAAGTCATGGTACAAAATGCGATTAGTACTGCGTTTGAAACAGTTAAAACTGTCACACAAGGCGTGGAAATCCTGGACATTTTTGCACACCTTCAAGGCCGAGAGGTAAATTATTTTATTTTATTCTAGCTATATTAACAATTTGTTTGAGTTCCTGACAATCATCTTCTTCGTCACTAAAAATGCTAACTGTTTTTTATTAATCGTTTTTTCCACGGTAGTTTAATGTTTATCTATAATTTAAAGCAAGGTTTGCAAATATTAATTAGAAATGTTAAAATTATTTTTTTCTAATCTAAATGGATACAATTACACGCCGTCAATGACGAAAGCTTTGAATTTAATACACAGACCTCAGTAGAATTAACAATATCTGAGTTTTCTTATGCAGTCTGTAATGCAATCATCTTGTTGCTTGTTTGACAAGATTTAATTTAAAATTATTTTTTATTTGAATTATATCTTTATTGTTTTTTTTATGTTATTGTATTTCCATGTAACGATAATCAAGTTTCACTTATGTCTATTTACAGGCAATCAGAAGAACTATCGACAAGAAAACTGTTGAAGTTTTCAGTCTGTTCAACGAGGAATTGAATGCGGTCAAGAAAGAATTGACCCAGAGGACAAACTCTGGTTTGCCACATCCTGCACATCCGAAATTTGCTGGGATCGCTTTATGGGCTAGGACACTGAAAAAGAGAGTCGAAAAGTTCATGATGGTAACTTTCTTGTTTTATATATGGCGATACTGAACACTGTCTGTAGAAAGCAATACAACAAGTATAACTATCAATGATTGATTTAAAAAGAGTCAACAAAGTTAAATTTATATCCACCAGAAGATACATAGTTACGAAGACGAAAAATGAAAAACATCATCAGTGAATCTAAAACAGAAATGCAACATAAATAATTAAATTTACTAATGAAAACACAAATAGTTTAACATACCATAAAAACCTTTTTGAGATTATTTAACCAAATATTTAAATATTTAAGTAAAAACAATTTTGTAACTTACTATACAAACAACTGGGAAAATACTTCAAGAAAAACTGACGCACCACTATTGGTTAAGAGTCACGTTTAAATATGGTTGCAAGTCTTTAATGGCTATAGTCTCATTTACGGCAGGATCAAAATCAGAGACAGCGCAATCAACAATAGATAACAGTCTTCCATCTCGTGACTACGTGCTACACAGCTGGCAATATGGTGCATGCACCACACTCCGTCCATTGCGATATTCTGCGATTCTTCATCCAAGGTGTCGTCGTTTCGTTCGGTCCACATAGGTCGTGCCAGGGTCAACCTGATCAATTTTGGAGTTCTCCCTTCGTTGATGAAAAAGGACACCCCACTTTCAGAGTTGTGTAGGGAATGCGTATCTTATTGCCCGCTTTGCGTGCCATGTGGTGCAACCTCTTTGTCAGTGATACAGATAGAGATCCAAAAAGAGAAGAGAAAAAAAAAGTATATGCGGGTTTAGCAGAATGAGAAGAAGTATTGGAATAATTCGTATTAGAAAATTTATTTTAAGCAGAATTGAAAAGGCATCTTTTAAAGAATAATAGCTAAGAAACCCTATTTTATAAAAGTTGAGCTCTATGAAGCAGACAATAAATGAGACCTATTTTCCAAGCAGTGAGTGAAATTGACTGGAAATTTAAAGCAAGGGTTGAAAAGTGTTTTTTCTCTAGACAAGGTATTAAAACTATGAGAGATGATATATCAAGAAATGGAAGAAAGCCATTTCAGTTTCATATTCTCTGATGACCTTATAACATACTGTAGTTATCCATTGTATTTTGTTGTGATCTTTTTAAATTATTTATTCTTTCCCATTGTAAAGCAATTCTAAACCATTACGAAACTTATTGTTGCAATTTGAACATGTCATCTGCAAGTTTCTGTGATCATTCTTTTAAAAGGACACTTTAGGAGTCCTGGCGTATGGAGCATCACTGTCGTTCTCGGACTGAAACTATGTTGTAGTGATAACAAGGGTCATCATAACCTTTCAATATTTTTTCTTTTTCAAAACTGCTGCTATAGTGGTCAGTCTATATAGTTCTTTGAAATATGTTTTAGGTGTTGGACCAAGCTCACTTTCTTCCTGCGATCGGAATAGGGAGTGAATCCCGGACTCAATATCAGCATCTTGGTCAAGCTTTGGATGAACTCACAAGGAAGACACACTTGGAATTCCAGAATTCAGTGGAACGGGTAAGATTGGGAATATATATTGCAAACTCCGTAGAAGCTCACATATAATGACTGATTGTGCACTGTTTTGGTTCTCTTCCGAATGCAAATTCACGCAGTTGATCGTGTGAGGAAAATGGGAGCCAAGAACAACAAATCTTTAGCAGAATTGAAACTGTCGATGTATAATTGGAGTATCGATCGATAATGATCCAAAGAGCGAAGTTCAAATAATTGTACTGTAGAAATCCGAAGAACTAAATAAGTGAAGTCAGTTTAACATCATTGTATTGGTAGATAGAGACAAGCAGAAATTCCCTAACTACAGGTGTAAAATCAATCTGCAATCATCCTATATACATATAGGGACTCGACTGAAATTAGATATCTGTTCGAAGGAAAATAATACATCTAATGAGACGATATAAGACATGTAAAATATTGTCAATAAAGGCGAGATTATACACTGAAACGTATTTTATTGACAAATTTGATTAGGAAAATATTAGAGCATTGATTAGGCGTGTCTATCCAAATTGTATAATCTTTTCGGCTTTTCTGGAAGGCTACCGCGCGTACACGCGTACAGAAGGGTTTTACTACTGTGAGAAACGTCGGTAGCAACAAATACGTGGGCATATCTGCAAAGGTTAATACCGTCCAATCACTTTATAAATGAGTGAGTAGATTTTGTGAAGTCCTGACAACCCCGTATTAAACTTGATATTTCGGAATAACGAGGCCATTGAAAACTTAACAAGTATAACGAATAGGACAATAAATATTTTTTTACATATATACTGTATACTGTAGTTCCAAGCCAGCGAACAGTGGTGTCATAAGAAAGAAATCTGGTGAGTTTAGTTGTTCAGTTTAAATGGTTTATATTACCGAGACAGATTTAACACATAAAGCAAATATAGTGTCAGCGTAGTTATCAAGAAATACTCCCCAGCCAAATAAAATCTCTGAGCAATAAAGCTGCCTCGTATTTCATGAGGTATAGGGGTCTTAAAAATATATCGTTTTCAAATTTCATCAAAATAATTTAGTGTAAATTCAGGTCAGTTCAGGTCACTCCCGTAGCCGCTATTCTCTGGCCATTGAGGCGCTTTGATGATCTCACTGTTCTCCTCCATTGCTCCCGATCTTCCGCCTCCCTCACACCGTTCATCGTTGTCTCCTGTGTCCGTGATGTCATGGCAGATACCCAGCTGTGTTTGGGTCGTCCTCGTCCTCTGTTTCCCTCCGCCATTCCTTGCCTTATAGTGTGTACCAGACGAATGCTTAAATGATTTACAGAAATGGTTGGGTCTTCTTCTATAAGCATTCGAACAAATTCTACATTCACTGGAGTGCGGGACGTCCTTGACCTACCGGAAATCACCTAGCTTTCAAAATTCTTTGCAATTCTTTGGACGTGCCGTATACTGCATAATATGTTCTCCTCACCACAGGCAGTCACTAATTTTTCGTATGTCTTAGCCGATGATATACCATTCCTTATCTATATATAGATATAAAAGTTTGTACACTCGCTCTGTTGGTGCTTCCGCCGCCATAATATTAACAATGCAGAGTTCAAATTTTATTTGCCAAATCTATCTGTGTATGGCTTTATTTTAAATTTAAATTCGATTACAAAATTTACTAAACCGTGTATATATACTGAATAGTGTTATTATTCATTATTTTTATATCTTATGATTTATTATAGCTACCGTTGAAATAGAAAATTACATTGTTTGAAGACCCCCATATTTTAATGGCATGGTTTCACATTTTAAACGACAATGTTAAATCAGCGCAGAGTTAATTTTCATAATTCGTCGTGCTTTTCTTAAACATTGAATTTTATTGTTTTTCTTTAGTTTTCTAATATTTTGCAATACTACTGCCAAGATAAGTAGCAGTAAAATAATCGTCGTCGTCGTATTTCCATCAGGTCGGTAACCGGCCCTTGGTTGTTCTTGGTGTCTCACATCTCCAAGCCGTTCTATCCACAGCGATTGTTCTCATTTCTTCTGCTGTCCTGCCGGTTACCGCCTTCAGTTGATCTACCCATTGAGTTCTCGGTCTTCCTTGACTACCGCGACCTTCAACCCTTCCTTCCATGACTAACTTTTCGAACGATGTCGCGTCTCTTCGGCAGATGTGACCGAAATACTTCATTTTT
>JAUYWV010095866.1:0-14111 GCA_032274565.1 Nematoplana nigrocapitula
CTTGTTGCGCAGCTTCGCCATGTTCTACATATTCTCGACGTGGCTAGTACACATGTGCATCACAGGGTCAACAAAGTTAATATTGGTTAACAGTCAGGTGCTGGTATCCAAGCTGAGCAATATATGGTAGGAACCCCAGAGGTCTGAGACGATAGTAGTTCCTGGCAAGATATACTCCTGGATAACTGACAGAAGTGCGTCGGCATCACGTCTGTCAACCGCCATTTATAAATGAGGGTAAGTGCAGGTTTTTTAATAGATTTTTAGAATGCGAATAAATAATGAAAAAGCGCCAAAAAATGAATTAATGTTTATATATTTCTAATTTTTCTAATTATTTATTACTATTATAAAGAAGTCATTTTCAAATGAAAATATATATAAAGTTAAATAAAAATAAATTAAAAAACTTTATTTATTTATTAATTAATTATACCTAAATTTTAATGTTCCATGGCCCCTTGGCCTTAAAGTTATATAAGCAAATAAATATATATTTTGATCTTATTCGATACAACTAAAAACCATTTAAGTCTTAAGTCAAGATTCAAAATATTATTTTTTAGGTTTTTCAGAATTTTAAATATATTGCATATTATCAATATCATATCTATTTTAAAATTATAAATAATAATAAGTATTAAAGTTATCTAAATATCTTCATAATTACATAAAAAGATACCTATTTGATATAACTTAATAATGTTTTTGTTGCATATCTACATAGTATTTTTTCTAACTAATTAATTATTAAATGATATTCATACAATATTAAATTTTTATATAAAAGATTATAAAATGTCATTGCACAAGACTACAACACTTGGAGAAGAGTTATTAAGAAGCCACTGTCTAATCCATGCTTGCATGGGAAAATGACATTAAACAAAGTTAATAAATTTTGTTTTAGTTAGCACTAAAAATAGTATAAATAACCAAAATACTTTAGCAAAGGGGAGTCAAAAGGCTTCTTTTAATAGATTAGGATAATAATTAATGTTAACAAAAAGTGAATTTTTAATATAAAAAATCTTTGTACTTGGACTTGGTACATTGCTCACAATACACAGATGGCATAAGCTTACCAAAATTCTCTAAAATTCCATACACTTCTAATTCCTAATCTACTTTTTTGTTTTCTAGTCTTGGCATTGAGTTAGTAATTATTCAGATACTTGTTATTATATTTCAGTAAGGCTTGGCTATAATCTGTTTTATAAATATTTTGTTAATATATGGGTTCCCATTATAGCTTCTTTACTTGGGTGACTCTCCCAGGATACTATAGGTATTATGCCAATTCAGTTAGGGTAATCGGTAGGATTTTCATCTATTTAGATATAGTAAAGATAGGTTTAAGGAAAACAAATATCAATGTAGAGTTGGGCTACATTTATCTTCTCTCCTTTGGTAATGGGGCCAATTTGGACTTTAGTGACCTAACAGCAGTGCAGGCTCTGTAAATGGTATAGTAGGGGTCTTTTTCAGAGATTTTAATGATTGTCAATGGATCAATAAACAAAATAGTTATATTAAAGGTTATTTGTTATCTTTAAAAATAAAAATTATTTGTATTTATTACCTGAGACAAAGATTCAATGAGATATAAACATGGTGTGAGGCATCAGCAGTGACATTCATACTAAATAAAAAATCTCCAGCAAATTAAGATAACAAAATTGATGTTGAAAATGCTTTTTTTGAAGAAATATGATTTTAATAAGAAAAGTGGAATTTTTAAATAGGGCTATTTAAAAAACAATTTCTAATTTTTCTAGATGTATCTGTGTGGAGTCAACTTTTTTGTATAAAATGACCAGAACCACATTTTTAATTTTACTTGGTCTAATATTTTTTTAAATTGCTATACAATACTGGCAATAGTGTAAAAATTATTAATATTTTGTTGGAAATTTCAATAACTTTAATAAAATAGTATTAAAGCATGTATTATCACTTTATTAATAGGATATGAATTATGATTATTTATATAATGAATATTTGCAAGTTTTAATTTCAATTTATTCCTGTATGTGTATTTATATTATAAATGGTTGGAGTTTATCTGACAATGACTACAATCTGATATAATTCCCACCTAAAAAGTTTATACTTTCATACAGTGGTAAATATCTTGTTGATGTTCAACTTAGAACCAAGTGATTAATTCCTTTTAAAATATATAAAATAAAATAGTTCAAAAGCTGGTATTTGATGTCCCTGAAGGCAAAAAATACATTTGTTTTAAAAATGTAAAAAATTAATTATAAATTCATAATAATATATTGGCTTTTGTGCCATGAATAACATATATTGTACAAATGAAGACATGTCCAATTTAGAAAATTTATAACTATATTATTTATTTCAGATTATGACAATGTCAATGAATGAAGATATGGATCACACGAAAAAAAGAAAAATAGGAGACATTTTTTTCTTTCAAGACACTGAAAGAAGTTCCTGTTTGTTAAATAAGCTGACCACTATGCAAAAATCTAATGCATTTTGTGATATAGTATTAAGGGTGAAAAATAAGGAATTTCATGCTCACAAGAATATTCTGGCTGCTACTAGTGATTATTTTCTGGACCGTTTTATGGAAGACAATTGTATGGAATATTTGGTTTTGAAGGACATTGAGCCAGACAGCTTCGAACAAATTTTTGACTATTTTTATACATCATGGTGAGTTTTTAAAATAGTTTTATTGTAATTATTCCTTCCATTCTTTATTGATATTATTTTTATTGCTCCACATTTTGCATTGTATTCTGCTATTGCACTGATAACACAACATTTTCAGTTACTGCTAGATGTATGTAAGTCATTTATTTATTAACTGTCCTTTTATTTTTAGTTTGGATATTTCTGTTGATGAAGTACCTAACCTATTTATGGTGGCAAAAAAGTTGAAAGTTGAATCAGTGGAGAAAGCTTGTTCAGAATTCCTTTCGAAACATATTTCCTTGACCAATGTAAAGGGTAAGTGATTCGTTTTCATAAACCCTAGTCTTTCAGTGATCTTAGTTTGCTTATTGTTGACTTGTTGTAGATATTCGAGAATCAGTTGGTGTTCTACAGAATGGAAAATTGTGTAATGCCGCTGATGCTTTTATCAAGGAAAATGCTGAAGAGATAATCACCTCAACTGACCTTCTGAATTTGAAAATTTCAATAGATGTGCTCGGTAATTTGAAATTGTTAAGTAACAGTAGTAATATTTAAAATTAATTTTCTCCAGAATATCTTTTGTCACTTTGATATGTAAGAGCCACACTTTTGACAGGGAAGTGGCAATGTGACACATTAGTGTAGAAATAAGAGATTTAGGAGCGAAAATGTCTTTGTATCAATTTACTTTGCCTTAATGGTAAATTGTAGTTATCATAACATGTTATTTCAGGTTTGGATAAGGCGGTGAAGCTGATGTACGGAGATAAAGGGTACTTAACAAATAGATTGAGAATATGATGATTAACCGAAGAACAATAAACGTAAAAAGCATATAAAGTCAGTAAAGAAAATTGAGTATGGATAATTCCCAGCTTGACTGTGTCGAAGAACGCATCTTCGTGCCAGCCAGTACTTACAGTAGTACAAAGTAATCGATTGCATGAATTAATCATCACATAGGAACGCGGTCATGCGGGACAACGGAAATAGATCACAGCTATTGATTTTTTTGTTTTTATGTCCGCTTCATTTCCGAATAAACATACAGGAGGCGCGTGGTGTCTGTTGATGGCAGCCCTGCTCCCCGCCATTGCCCCAAAACCCAGACACCCCGGTTAGCTCTATAGCTGGTGGTGTGAATTTGCTGGTTGTTGACTACGCAGGCAGCACTCCCGTACAGAATAGATGGAAAAAGTTGTTTCTCGGCTTGTCTTCTTGACTGTCGTTTCTCCTGACTTCCTCTACTGCGCTATATGTACGTACAGTACAACCTGCTGTGTCTGTGTGCGCTGCGTGCACTGTGCACAGCCGCACCCGATCCCCTCTATCTATTCGCTGGCGGGAGAGTTCACAGTTCAGCTAATAGAAGGAAGTCAGAGTGCGGACGATCAGTGCATCTTGTTGCTGATCTGCGCGGCTCCTAATATCAGATTCCAGGATGATGATCACTGTCTGGCGAGAGTGTTGTGCTGTTGTGACCTTCCCTGGCTATTTTCGATCACACCAGAGACATTGGTCGTATTTGCGTATATTTGCCTAATATTTCAATATAATCAATCAAATTCATTATATTCAAAATATACCCGTCGAGATTTACCATTTTCATTATTTAATTGCTTGTGTTCTTTTATCGATCAGGGAATATCCTAGCAGCAGTTCGTCTAAATAAATGAGTGTTCTTTTATCGATCAGGGAATATCCTAGCAGCAGTTCTTCTAAATAAATGAGTGTTCTTTTATCGATCAGGGAATATCCTAGCAGCAATTCGTCTAAATAAATGAGTGTTCTTTTATCGATCAGGGAATATCCTAGCAGCAGTTCTTCTAAATAAATGATTAATGGTTGCTTTTTTCATTTCTTTTGACCATTATAAAAACAGATTTTCCTAAAGGAATTCACTAAACTCTCCGACTTTTATTTTATTAATTATTGAAAATTCAAGTACTGTTATAAGTGACCGTTTACGGTGCGGTGATAATTTGTGACAATGATCTGCTAAAGAATGGAACGAACATGCGCCAGTACTGCACGACCCAAATTGCTTTAGACATCAAGTATTGGATGACGAATCGATTACTAAACAATACACTTTCTGCGCATTTTTATCTGCGACTGAAATAGCATTATCGTGGAAGTCGTCAGCTGCGATGTCGAGAGAATACGTTTTAAGCAAATCTGATATAGGACTTATGTCGGGTATGGGACCAAAGAATGTCGAGTGTAGAACCCCAAGATTGTCGGATGTGGGACCCCAAAAATGTCAGGTGCTGGGGTCCCCATGACTGAATTGTGGGACCCAAGATGTCGGGTGTAAAACCCAAGAATGTCGGGTGTGGGACCCCAAGAATGTAGGACCCCAAATGTCGGGTATGGGACCCCAAGACTGTCAGGTCTGGGACCCCAAAGTGTCTTGTGTGAGGCCTCGTGTGTGGTATATATACTTATATATGAAAGCTTTATAAAGCTTCCGAAAATCTCTAATGTCGGGCAAATAAGTTTTACATTTTTATACGACGTACTGGTATGGTTTTCTGACAGTGGACTGTGGTATAAGGACTCACCAAGTTATTATTCTGTATCCAAGAGGTGCCAAAAACTTTGAAGTATGTCGGGCCCCAAAACACCTAACTTTTAAATATCACGAAAATTTTCAAAACTGCATTTTCTTTAGTCCTTTATAACAACACTTTAGGTGTCATGCAGGGGCGTAGCCTGGATTTGGTCAAGGGGGGGGGGGGTGGTAATTTAGATTTGTTTTCTAGGAATTATTTTTTATTATTTATATTTTGCTTATTTTTTCCCCAAGGGGGATATATCTCCTTATCCCCCCCCCCCTTGGCTACGAGCCTGGTGTCATGTTGCACGCCTAAACTTACTAGCTTTTCACGCTAATAAATAAATTGTTTATTCTAATGAAAACAAGTTAGAAATCGAAAAACCGGATATTGCTGAAACAAAGTGCAAGGGTCAAACAGATAACGACGAAAGCGAAATTACAGCAGTATAACAATTTCGCCTACGAGCGGTGTGAAAAATTGCTACATTGTAACAAGAACCTTGTCTTTTATAGGTACGATTTATAAAAATGGTTTGGGGACGGAAGGGAGATTGATATTTGCCGAGGAGAGACAATTTTCTGTTAGAACGCTTTGATAGTAAAGGTTGGAAGATGTAGACAGTTGATCTTTTTAACTCTTCTAGAAAACAAAATCATTAGTGGATTTCGTACATAAAACGGAACAAAAGCCTCAATAGAAAGCAAGAAGAGCAGAATGATGTAAACAAGCCATAGTTCATCGTGTGTTGGGTATTGCACACGCCGCATTCATGTGAGTAGTCATACTCTGCCGTAAATAAATGAATACAGAGGCGTTGGAACAGGTCCGGCAAGTCCCAAATATTTTCGTGTTCCCCCGGATACTTCAAGAATAGTAACTTGGTGAGACCCTATTTTATTCTATGTAGTCCATTGTCAGAAAACGACACCAGAAGGACTCATAAACTTATTTTATTTTTAAATATTAGTGCCCACACCAGACATTTTCGGAAGCTTTATACCGCACGTTGTGTCTCACACCCGACATTCTTGGGTCCTACACCAGACATTTTGGCGACCCCACATAAATTGTTGCAACCCCACAACATTAATGTTTGTCGGACCAATGCCAAGAGCTTTCGAGCGCCTCTGTTTTGTCCAATAATTTTTAACGTAGGCAAAACTAAGCGAAGTACAGTAGACCAGCATATATGGGCCTGCCAGATCTCACTGTCCTATAAAGTTCTATATGTGAGATTTGCTTAAAAGTATTTTCTCGACATGCATCTGACGACTTCCGTGGTAATGCTATTTCAGTCGCAGATAAAACTGCGCTCAACGTGTATTATTGTTTAGAAATTGACTAGTCATCCTCAACTTAATATGTTATAAGCGATTTGTATCGTGCAGTACTGGCGAATGTTCGTTGCATTCCTTGGTAGATCATTGTCACAAATTATCACCCCACCGTAAATCGGTCAGTTCAACACTATATTATACTACGTAGATGTTCAACGTCAATAGTCACAGTATCAAGCCTTTTTAGTCAAAATTCACTTTGCATAGTTTGTGAATGGGCTTATCTAATGCATGTATTCGTTCTCATTGTAAGATTTTCATAAATAGATTTATAGCTAAGTCAAGTTTCTAGTCCGGGCTGGACCCCTGTGACCCCTGGCTGCTCCTCTAGCGCTATAAACAAAAAGTTAAATGGTTCAGTCTTGTACCTTTTCATCAGCTTATTCACCGATGTTTTAATAGGTATATATTTATATACTGTCTTGTGCTATAATAGCCACTTGTCGGAAATCCTTACAACTCTATATATCCAGCAGTCTTATTATTTGTCATAATATTTCTGAAACCTTACTCTTAGCTTTCTATATACTTTGCAAACGTTATTTGTTTTTGGTCGATTGATTTCGGTTGTTGTTATAGTAATTATCGTTTATTTTTATGAGATCTTATTGTTCTTTACTTTGGCTCTGATGAGGAAGGGTGTCCCTTCGTAATGAAATCCGCTTATAATATATTTCTCTTTCTCCTCTCATTTTTATTTGTTCTCTCTCTTTTAGCCTCCCCCTCCTCTAGCTTCTCTGTCTCCTCACTCTCTTCACTCGTACCTTTCTCTCTCTCTCTCTCTTTCCTCCTGAAGGTCGGGGTGCTGACGCGTCCCTTCGACCAGGAATTGCAACAACAACGACCACACTAGCGCACGTTGTTGTTGTTGCTGGAGATCGTATTTGAATATAGAGTTGCTTCTTTACCCTGATGTGATGCCTCCCCCTTCCGTTCTCAGTGGACAGTATGCCCGATATGGGGATGCGAGAACAACTGGCCGAACTTGTTATTGATTGGTTGGAGGCTGCGGTGGACAAACACGACAACTCGTTGGAGGACTTCGTAGACCAGGTGAGACTACCACATTTTTGTGTGAGGCGGGATTAGAGGAAATACTCAAATTGATTGATAAAGACTGGGGGGGGGGACGAATGGGTTGAGCAGGCAGTTACCGAAAGAGAAACCGTCGCCTCATTTCGTCAGCTGATTTTGAAAAGGGTATGAGATTAAGAAGTATAGTCGTCTCCGGCGTGTCGAAGCTCAATCCGTGGAATAGTCAGTATCATATCAATCAGTCTGGCGTTGCTTTCATCGTATCTGCTGTTGTCGGCGCGAACTTTGTAAGAAGATATCCTCCATAGCATATCTTTTTTGGCAGACCGCCTCTCCAACCATGCCTGCTTATGCACTAGTGGCGCACCTACAGTATGTAGATAGTATTCAATGAATGGGGCCGTTAAAATATCCCATCTCACACTTTTCAGATAAGCTGGATATCGTATACGGAGGAAAGCTTGCTCATTGCTTAGTCGATGAGAAATATCCGACCGATGATTTCGCGCTTATGTGATTGTGTACGTATATGATTTAGAGTTATGGGGGGAGGAGAAGATCGCGGATGTGGAAACGCCCTTGTATATGCGAACTGGCTGGCCTCTTTCCTCCTCGGATTGCCTCCATGGCACAGCGCTAACATTGTCAGGGAGTAGAGAGAGATCTGAGTTATATCCCACCCACTCAGTCACCCCTCCCCAAACTTGCCGTCAGCCCTTCTCCTGCCTGTAACTACTGCTTGCCGGCGGATAAGGAAGAATGTATTATGGGGCAGGGAAAAGAAGTGTCGCGGAGAAGGAAAGCGAAGAAAATATATCGATTGCATTGTTGTCGTCGTTGGAGCAGAGGAGAGGAGCGGGAGGGGAAAGAAGGTTAAGCTCTACCCAGTCGTCCTTCACGCGCCGCATACTCACACCCCATGTTGTCCTTGCTCAAATAGCTTGCAGCAAGCACGTGCCCCGTCGCGTAGAGTCATGTACGCCTAGCTTTATGGGTAGACGTTTAGACATCTTTCCTATGCACGATAGGACATTTATGATGATTGTTACAAGCGTGTACTGTGGTAGCTCCGAATGTAACCAAAGCAATATCATTTGCAATAGGGAAGCGTTACTGTTTTTTCTAACTAATTAATTAATCAATGTAAATGCCATATGACTGTAGTCGATGGTGATTTCACTACGGCGTAAGGTGTTCTTTCACTCCACTAAATTCCATTCAAATCGCATATGGCAAACAAGTATAAAAATAACGTAAAGGTTTGGTAGTGTCAGAATGATCTAAAACGACTGTTAAAACGGAATTTCAGCTTTTGCCGATTAATAGGATAGGAGGAGATAGCGAACACATACAGACAATTGATCGTTGCAAGTTTTCCATAGTTTCTCTAACCCGAAGAGTTGCTGTTAGTTATAGGCCCATCTAGGCACTTCCTTTGACCCGCTTCACTTTGCCCACGCTGAAGTTTATAATTTTAAATTGTTCCTATGTTACCAGTAATGGAGAGTATGAGAGGAGGGTTGCCGATAAATGGTACAATCTAAATGAATGTTGTTGGTTTGAAAATGAACGAAGTGTTAGTTATTGGCGGATTTTTATATTGAAAAGAGTTGCTCCTCAAGTTTTTTTCATTTAGAAACATTAGAGAGTGAGATTGAATTGAGCTGCGTTTTAGAAACGATTTTTTTCATTTTTATGATAGAATTATTTCTCCATTTCCTTCACCGAGACCATGTGTTACTTTCTTCATAATGATTTTCAATAATTGTCTTTAGTAGGAATTAGTTCCGACACCCAAAAATCTTCCCAATTGCGATCATCGAAATTTCTGATAATTTTGTAACCCTAGTAAGTAACAAACGAGTGCATCAGAATATTCGATTTTGAGTCGTAAACTAAACTCTAGTGAAAGTCTCTAATTGTGTACTGGCCTGGGACTGGACGTAGCCAGTCAAATATCCCTCAACTGGTTCACACACACTTCACTAGAACTCCTTCCTCTCTTGTTTATCCTGTCTGTTTTAATAGCGGTGACAGCGAACGGGGTGAGTTAGGGTTAAGCAAACTCTTACTACTCACGCCACTTGACGTGATTCTAGAATTCTCTCCTCTCTTGTTTATCCTGTTTGTTTTAACAGCGGTGACAGGTGAGGACGGGGGTGGGGGTTAGTCCGCATGTAGAATTGTCAAAGTATTGCTCGAGTTGAAACAGCGTACCCGATGACGTACGTAGATCCGTCAGCTTGCACTGCGGCATGTCTGACTATTTATTCTCAAAACTCTGCTGTGTCATTCAAGTGTTTTTTGGTGTTGACTGCGTGCGCCAGTTAGGTCAAAATGCTACCTATATCACAAAATGTAAGTTCGAACACCTCTTCAAATTGCCGTATATTATTAATTGAAAAGTTTGCCTCTTTAAGTCAATTGTGTATTCCACCCACCGATGTACCGCCGAGTTTCTGAATCTGTCACCAAGTACGAACGAACGCGCGCGCCTGTGTGTGTGGGCGTTCCTCTCCGATTCACAGATGGTAATTAATCAGTTCGTGTTGCAGGAAAAGGTAAAGCGGTTAGATGGATAGCAACAATTCCTCAATAATTGTGGTAGTTAGACAGACCACTTAGAACTACGTAGCTATTTCGGGAGTGGCGAACCATTGGGAACACCACATCTGTAGGCGGCCTCAGCGATTGGCATTTGTAGTACATACGTATCTGTCAGTATTGTCCGTCACGTTTATGTTCAAAGTCCATTTTGCTGTGGAATTCGAGAGTGGTTTCAGTCGTTTTAGAATGACGTGGCCTAATCGATTAGCGTTTGCCTCCTACGTAGATCGTTATCTATTTTGAGTTGGACAACATTTTGTAATATTTTTATTTTTCAACAGATCAAATAAATCTTGCAAATTGATGCGGAAGTATGTCTATATTAGTTAAAAAGTCTATTTAGATGCGTCCTTGTTTATTAGGTGTTTGGGTTCTTAAGCTGTCAATCCTGATAAAGTTTCCACTTTATTTTAGCATAATATTACTCTACTCATAGTAGTATAGAATGCAGCTATGCCAAAAAATTTGAGAATGTGTTTTAGTTGAAACTTGGTATGACCATAATTACTACAGAGACAAACCTATGAACTGAGCTGGCAATACTCAATACCAATTTGGGGGTGTCGACAGGATTCTACTACTATATGTCTAATGTGTGCCACAATCACCTGACATCAAGTTGTACGTGCCAGACAGAGCACGCGCGCACTCAGCCGTTGTCGTTGATTAAGTTGATTAAGTCTGATGACAATTCTACGGATCGGATCGGGTTGTTGGTGCTGTTCCGGTTGGGTGTTTATACTCATTAAGATTCGTTGTTTGATCAGGCTGTATCTTGATCCATGACTGTGTGTGTGGGTAGTGGCATCCTAATAGCAGCGGACAGGCTGACTGTGCTGGTTTAATCCGATGTTCTTCTACGTATTGCTACGTAGTGTTGTCACTTGTCTGACTTGTGATGCGTTGAGTTAAAGATGGTGTTCAAATGGTAGTCATGTAGGTTCTATCTGAATTCATGAATGAGGCCTCCAACAAGACATCCCCTTCAAGTTAAAAGGATTCAACATTATCCGCTAAGCTCAAAGAAAGAGTATAAGAAGACCAAATGACCCAATTAGAGTGGATGGAGCCTTCATTGGCATTCGAGAACGCCTCCGATATGATCTGATCACCATCAGCC
The DNA here is from genome assembly GCA_032274565.1 of Nematoplana nigrocapitula. Taxonomy (NCBI): domain Eukaryota; kingdom Metazoa; phylum Platyhelminthes; order Proseriata; family Nematoplanidae; genus Nematoplana; species Nematoplana nigrocapitula. The sequence continues at coordinate 11,334 of JAUYWV010095866.1, forward strand.
CCATCTGATACGACTTGCATGGATTGACATAAATGTCTTTCCAAACAAAAAAACATAAACCACAAAATCAGTATCCACAGCCTTTACATTGTCCTGATCAGAATTGAAACCAGTGCCAGATATTATCCTCACCCCACACCAGTACGTTTCAGAAGGCCAAATTGGATGACTTTTCTGTCTATAGGCTCTGATCTCTAGCCGATCTTCAAAACGCAAACAAGCAAAGGCCTGATAGAAAGCAAACTGGACGAAGTTCCGAGATTCCGCTGAAAAGATCTCGAAGACGAACATTTCTCGAGTGCCCCAGGTAGGAACTAAATGGCTGACAACTTGCCCGCGCTCCTGCGGTATAGGACAGCTAGTGATGCGGGAAACGAAAAATATCTAAATTCCTTTCCAAAGTGATTGAGAAAGCCAAGAAATTAGTTAACAAAATTATTGAAAATCACTAGCTAATTGCCAAAGGTAGGGTTCGGTCAGAATGAGGATACAAATGGCATTTATTTCCTATCCAGACAGATTATACTTACCGTCATTTTCGCCCAGTACTCTTTTGATGTATTGCAACTTTGTGCCAAAGGTTTTATAACTGTAATTACTATCTTCCCACTGCTGTTGTTGTTGTTGTCAGTCATTGGCCTTCTTCCTCTTGAACCATCTCCAATACGACAGCCCCTCGAATGGTTTCCGGCAGAGATCACTGATGCCATCGAGTCCAAGTCGTATTCTCTGTTCAATCCCCGCCGACACTCCATCACATGTTCGACGTTCTCCTCTTCCTCTTCGCATCTGCGGCACCTATCCCGTCGGATTCTCCTCTTCACCCCCTCCGCCATACACTCTTCATCATCTTGTGCTAATCTTGTCGCTCTATCCGCTTCTTTGTCTGCCATTTCGTTGCCCTTCATTCCGCAGTGGCTGGGCACCCGTAAACGTTATTCTCTTGTGTTTCATTTTCTGCAGCATTTCCTCTACATCTCCTTCAATACCTTTTCCACTTTTCACATCATTTGACCTGATCGCTTTTATACTAGCCTGACTATTCTGTTGCTATTCTCGCTGTGCTCCATTCTTCCGTATCTCACAGCCATTCCAACGATGAAAGAAGAGCTCATTTGAGTAATACAAATCATACATTCATTTGTGTTGCGTATGAGAAACGTGTTTTTACAATTTCGAACACAATGACCATATACTCATTTTTCAAAATGTAAATAAAATTATGACCTTGTTGAATAAGTACTAGCAGTTTTTTTATAGCATTAGAGGTTGGCTAAAAGGGAAAAAAGGAAAAATCTTTGATTTAAAGCTGTGATTTTTTCCGAATATAATATTATGGCATCGACTGTGTTGGTAATTGTGAAATCGGCTAATGCATCAACTTCAAATTACACAAGATAGACTACTTACAATTATACACTACCTAAACTTAAGACAGTACAGATAATTTGCATAAAAATAGGAAATACTAAAACTGTCTGACAATTACTATCTTAGACTGTTATTGCAAATTTGTATTTCTACATTTTTTGATGTTTTATTTATTTTAAAACTCTCACTAAGCAAATAAATTTTATTATTATTTTACTCTAATTTTATTTTTGATTTAGTGTGGCCACTCTGTGACATCCCTCCAGTCTTCTTCAGATTTTCCATCCCAAGTGAAGGCGTTGAAATCTCCCAAAACGATCCAGCCTACTGACTGTCCTGCATCTCTTGTGTCATTCTCACCTCTTCTTGTTCGCGGTTCGTATAGGTAGAAGATATTCAGCCTTTCTTTTCAATACCACTATTTTGTCATGGGCCTTGTACAGAGTTTTCGTGATGTAGACAATTCCCCCTTTGAGCGGTGTATCGTTAATCTGGCCTCGTCTCCTATCTTCCTGACCACTCTCCCCATCTGGAGCAGTGTCTTTCTTGAATCACAACCACGTCCACCGATTCCTTGATCCCAATCCCGCCGAACTGTCATTATAGTGGTCCGAAGTCCGTTGACGGTGATCTGTGAAGAATGTTCAACTTCGTTTCTGGTCCTAGCTGGGTTGGTCTCCACATCCCCAGTTTAAAGAATTGGGCACCAATGAAAGGATTGGTCTCCAGTCCAGGGTACTAAGCGGAAAACTCGGTTGCAGATGATTTGGCATATTTTGTATGACTTTGAAATGCTGATAGCATACCTGTACAATTTAACATTTTGTACGATTTTTGTCAATCCTGCTATTTTTATTTATAGTATTTATATATTTTGTATTCTTCTTCTGAAATATTCGTTGAAATCTTGCCTGTCTTTTATTTTTTCACTATATTTAATGCAAGATAGAAATTTGTAATTGTTTCTGCCTTTCTGAAGGATGATGTCGGAGAATTGATGTTTACAAATCTCTCCAAAGTGTTGCTGGGTCTACCGACGGTACCACATTGTAACGCCTCGTATGAGAGAATCTTTCCGTGTTTCGGAAGAACAAAACAGAACAAAGGGTCTCGATAGGTCCAGAAGAGACCTTGGATGCTTTGTTAGTATTCTCTTGGATTAAAGGAGCCTGGATGACTTTTTATGACTATTATGTGGACTATTTACAAAAAATGAAGGGTTACTACTCTGAAACCTTGATACAGTATAGACAATCGATGACGTTTTGTTACTACTATGAATCCTTGATACAATATAGACAATCGATGACGTTTTGTTACTACTATGAATCCTTGATACAGTATAGACAATCGATGACGTTTTGTTACTACTATGAATCCTTGATACAATATAGACAATCGATGACG
>JAUYWV010095877.1:0-14105 GCA_032274565.1 Nematoplana nigrocapitula
GCTCTGTGCGTCCGCGACTTCCTGCTGGCGACTGGGCTGCTCGGGCGGCCCCCCGAGGCCGATTGAACACACACACCGAAGCCAGGAGGGGCTCCTCTCTTCCCCAGACGGATCTAATCGACATCACCTCTGCCCGCTGCGCGATCTCCCGTTTCACCGGCCTCTTCGACGACTCCCACATCAACCTAGCGGATCCTCACTTCGCCACCCAACGGCCTCTACAAGCCCTGGACTCTCCCTCTCAACAGACTCGGCGAGATCTACCTGGCTAATGTCCGCAAGGGTCACACTCTCTTTTATTCTGGCGGGTTCAGTTCCGGGCCGCAAGATTGCGGCCAACCATGGCTTGGATGGTCCCAGGAATTGAGGATCGTTTCGCACCAGACTCTCGCAGTACGGCAACAGGCACAACCGCGTGTAGGCGATCCTCGTCGGCACCCCACGGATCACTCGCTCTTCTAAAGTACTTCTTAACCACCAACATAATAATATTGTTTTAAATGAACGATAATTAATAATGATAGCTGTAAATATGAAATTTAATCTTTTCAAGTTATGTTTTAGACGGCTATATATCTACTTTGAAAACGTTTGGCCCACCCATAGTGTATAGAGATGGTGTGCTCAAAACACTATTGGCCCATGGTTCTGGCTTTTGCAACCGTCGATGACAGAGAGTAAAAATCATAAGACATAATGCAACGCAACGACTCGGGTTAAAGGCTATACACCAAACCTCAAACAAACTGGTTAAAAATGAGAAGGTGGTGAGTGTAACAAATCGCATTAGTGTGTGTGTGTGTTTGTAGATTGCTGGAATCAAGGCACAATCGCAGCTCTCAAAAATAAATATGAAAAGACTAAGCAACCAAACAGCTCGCTAACGAGCTAACCAACATGAGAAGAACAATTACCAGTCAAATTGGATATATGGAAACTACCGGAAGAGGCGGGCAACAAACACGGCATAGCAAATACCAGAAAGCAACTTTGCGAGCAAACAGCGAAGCTATTAGACTCGTAAATGTCACGCAGGAATTTACGGGGAGAAAACCCCGAGGAGTTAGTTATTTTGTTGGCTGTATCCGAGGCAAATCTGAGCGCACGGAGCACAGAAAGTTGTGCACGGACCAAGATCAACAAACAAATACCGCGAGACACACGCGCGAAGCGAGACCCGAGCGCGCTCATTCCACCCGATCTAAGAAGAGAAGAGAAAAGAAAGAAAATCCAACACATTATCGTTCTAAATGGAGAGTAAGCACGAAGTGCAGATTGGCACGCCGGAAGTTTGCACTTAACTCTTCTGTCTGCCTCACACAAACAACTCTTTCACACGATGCGAAAAAACCCACCCAACTCCGCCCGTATGGAGCGGATCGGTCGGTGAAGTGGAATTTAAAAGCATCGACAAATGGGGAAGGAATTTTTTTAAATCAGCGCCGAGCTCGCTGCCGCGTATTTTCTTCAGATGCGTCCTCGCATCTCTATTAAAGGGGTCTGCCCGTCTGCCTGTGTGTACGTCCGTCACGCTTCTGTTCAAAGTCGAATTTCTCAGAACCACGTGACCTAATGGTTAAGACGTCTGCCTCCTACGCAGAAGATTGCAGGTTCGAGACCCGTCGTGAGTTAATTATCCTTTCTGCGCCGGACAGCAATTTGTGATCTTTTTTCTTTCAACCGAGAAGACATTAGGAAATATTTCAATTTCAGATAAATAGTATATTTTATTCGGTGTTTATGGGTCTTACGCTGTTAATTATGGTAATATTTTATATTTTTATTTTCACAAAATATTACACTAGTCAGTCATAGTAGTACATTAACTACTACCTAGGAAACTTGATCACTGAAGATGGCAAATGTGACTCGAAATCAAGAGAAGAATCAGCATGTCAAAGCAGTCATTTCAGAAGTTAGAGTGAGAGATAGGAAGATGGCGACTGGAACAAGGAACAGAATTCTACACTGTTATGTCTACTCCATTCTAAGTGAATTTTGGTCCATATCATCACAGATGGAAAGCCGGTTTGAAACCATTGAAATTTGGCTTTTGCGAAGAATGCTCAGAATATTCTGGGTAGACCACATTTCAAATGAAGAAGTTCTAAATAGAGCACAAGAAGAAAGAAAGTTGATCAAATCGATAAGAAAAGGCAGCTCGAATTCCCGGACCATGTTATGAGGAAAGAGGGGCTAGAAGAAATTATAACGACAGGCATGATTGATGGAAAAAGACGACGATTTCGTCTAACATACATGGAAAGTATTTGAAAATGGATACAGGTGCAAGTACCAAAGGAACGGAAGGAATGCGTGACTGTACGAAATGTGTTTAAAACATTCAAGGATAGAGATTTGTGGAAGTCCAGGTCACCTGCAGTACGTCTTAGAAGGACACGGTACAGAAATAAATAGGTACAGTGGCAAACTGCCGCTATCTTGCAAATAGGACAACAGAATTGCTATATTTTAAAAACCTTTGATACAGACAAAGTGAATTATGTTTTTTTGTACTTTAGTTACTCATTTAGGTTAAACATTTTCAACAGAATTACACAGCAACAATTGATTGCTATGCTTTTCCTGGGGTCATCTATTTGAATTTCTTCGTCGCCACAAAATATCGGTCAAGTTCAGTGGCGTCTATAGTCAGTCTAGCCTGAATGTCGGACTGACTTAGAGGCCGATGCACTTCTTAACTATAGTTGTCTATAAATCTATCTAGAAGAAACCTTGCGATGGAAGTCTTCGTCCGTTGCTGCGGGCATTCGGGTGGCCACGTGGAAGATGACCTCCAGAGTGGCGTCGGCGTAGTAGGGGGCGGTGGGCCCGGTGGCCCCGGTCGACTCGAGACCGCCAGCGAAGCCGTGATGCTCACGCAGATCCACCTCCCAGCCCAGCCCGGACACGAACTGCTCGAATTGGACGCTGGCCGAAGTGTTCGCCAAAATGCTTCGCTTGTCCTCCTGACCACGAGCCACGTAGATCACGGCGACTTTGTGAGAATCTCGACTGTACAAACACAACAGAACACAAAAATACTTGAGCCTATAAGAGTGCGTGCTGCCGTCAGAGATTAGATTAAGTTACATTGGGGAGAATATGCTCCACGACATGGATTTGAACCTATTTGTGCGGTCCCCATGCATCCGCCTTCTTGTGGCGGAAACGTCCTGCTCCGGCAGGAAAATTGCTGCGTTCCCTTGGAGATCCTACGGTTTCTCTTTCTCACACCTCTCCTTTTATCTCCTCTTTATCTTTCCTCTCTTTTTTTCCTCTATAGGAGATCGTATATATATGCGGGCTAAATAGATACGCATACCACAGTTACAAACCGGTCTGCTGAAACTATATTTGTATGTTAAATCAATAACATAATCTGTGAAACAAATGGAATTAGTTTGCCAGTGGGAAACGCTGTTTTAATAACAACAACCATTTAATCTGCACGCTTTTTTCAGTAAATTTGCGCCTCTATATTCAAGGGAATTCCCTATTTCTGCGCATCCTCTGACCTATAAAACAGCCCCTGTTTAACAGCGTATTTACAAGTGTGCATGAATCGATTATCAATTTGTTTAAAGTAGTCAGCAGTCGGAATGCAGCTATTCGGTTCGCCGGATCCGGCACATGGCTGGGACCGACTTCCAGCTCTGGTACACACAGCCTCGGGCTATTCAAGGATACCATCAATATATCCCCTGATATCCAAATAGGCAACATTCAATGATGTTTTGAAGGTGCTCTTCGGTCGTCCTTAGCACTGTTATGATAGCAGCCTGACATGTTACATTGCCATGGAGTATTTACAACAACTTTGAGATTGTGATTGAGTGGGTTCGTAAATACCTACAGTGTCTAACCCTCACTTGATCATCTTCTCTTGGGAATAATCGTGTAACCTCCAGTGCCTCTACGCATACGGTGTTCTGGGGGCCACCCTGCGTGATGTTGCGAATAGTAAAAAAAAAGATTTTATAAGAATAAATTAAAAATGAACATACAGTATTTATCTCATTTGATGTATTCAATTTTATTAAATACGTATAAATTTATTTACTACTTCGTCAAAGTTTGAGTAGTATGGAAATTGATATCAGAAATTCTTTTTAAACAAACAAATAGTTTACAAACAATAACATACGGACGACGTGAATCGAGGTGCTTCAAATCCCTGGCCAAGCCCTGAGTTCTCTTGATGAGATCGATGGAAGTCCTCCGTTCCCATGACAACAGTCCCAACTGACTCAGCAATCGGCGTGCTAGAGCGAAGGAGGAATCTTGAGATTCACTTGCCAATGGCGGTGAGTCGAAGGAGCATCGGGCACATCTAAAAAATGATTGGTGAAAATTCAACTGCAATAACATAATCTTACAACAGTTTGGGGAAGCATCACACCACCATCAGCCAATAAAATAAGCTGCTCACTTTCGCAATGTGCGTGCAACCATGTCATCTTCTCGTTTCTGCTGATCGAAGAGTGGTTCGATGGATATCGACTCATCCTCATCGATAGATTGGCATCTGGTCTCCAGAGGGGGTGAAATCTCGCTCCACAGATGCTCCAGTTCCTTCATTAGCTATACACAGGAAATTAAATGGACAGTGTAAGCAATTTCCAAATTTCAGTATTTGAACAAAACGAATATTATTTGAACTAATTCACAATAAGGATATCACACAACTAACTGTCCACTTTCACCCCTCTAAACTATCTATACAAAAGATTTTAGCCCTATACTAAACGGATATTTAACACCTATGGGTTCTTTTGTATTATTGTCTTTACTATTTATCAACACAATCAATATTTCATGCTTCATATTACGAAACACAAGTTTTGACAACAAAAAGGATATGTGTTCGCAATCTCCCCCTAAACTATCAATCGAAAAGAGCTGACACTTTTGGGACCCAACCTTTGGATGACTAGACAAAACATGCGCCATTTTTTGAACCTATTTGGACAATTTGTAAGTGATTAGGGATTAAAAATCCTGCCACTTAAGAAGTTTTGCAAATAATGTTTTACACTATACACTAAACTATGTATAATATTCAAAAGTAGTATGCCATTCTACCAGTAAAACACTGACGACGCCAGGCAGATAACATAAAATAACATAATTGTATTTAGGAACTTGGCCAGCTGACACGGTGTACACACTTGATCATATTATCAGGGTTCGCACCATTGGCACCCCAAAAAAATCAAGGCTTTTAAATCAGGCACGTAGCCAGGGGGGGGGCGGTGCCCCCCCAAAATATAAAAATTTATCGAAATGAACCAAGAGCCAAGGTGTCAATTGGAGAATAAAATTCTATTACATTTGACACATGACTAAAACAATGAATCAGAAATATAAAGCACAAAGAACAGTTGCCATTTTACATAAACATGATTTTACTTAATAGAGAGAAATACAAAGAAATTAGTTACATATTATTTATTTAATTATTTTATTGACCTAAATTAGTTTTTAAATTAATTAATTAATTGATTTATTTGTTTGATTCTTAAATATTTTTTTATTAATTTATCTAGAGGTAGGCTAAAAAAGGCGAAAAGAGCGAAAAGAGAAGTCAAACTAAAAACAACCAAAGATGGTTAAAGTTAGACTGCAGGTTTAACATCACCACATCGCCAAATTTAGACCACTAAATACCATTATTATCAAGAAGGATACGCATTTTTATCTTTTTACTAAATAATGACTTAGAGTTTAAATCTTTAATTACCTTAGGAAGTTTGTTCCAAATTTGGGTGTCATTATATGAGTGTTTTTCCCAACATTAGTTTTAAATCTAGCAGTATTGAAATTATAATTAATTTCTAAGTTTTTGGGTATAAGCATTAAAACTATTATATTTCAAATAATTTTCTTTGATTAGTTCTGGAGTTTTATGAGTTTCTCTAATATATCTATAAACATTTTTAATTGTTGTTCTATTCTTAGTTGTTCTATAGTTACAGTAGTATGCATTTTGATTTTAATAACTGGCTTGCACTGAATTGCTTTTTTATATAATAGTTTTTACTAATTTATTTAGGATTTTTTGTAACATATTGTTTAATGGTCTTTGCATAAATATCTATCGCATATTTCATATTTGCTTGTATTAGTGTATTATATATTCTTTTTTATCATACTGTAGTTTGAAGGGAAGATGCCCTGGCTACTGTAGATGCACACTCACATGGGAAATGCTGACTGGGCGACATTCAAGGATACATTTATCATGTCAGCTATGCAGTCGACACTAAAATCGACCATTTGGGGAACTTAATTACATTCACATTCAAATATTATAACCGGCCAATCTCAAATATTTCTTGGATATCTGGACATTGTTTCTCTTAAAATATAAAAAACTGTAATGTTACCATGGAAAGCGAGAAAGCAGTTAAATTACAATCTTATTGCAAGTGATATTTCTTTTGGGTACATTCCGTGCTCAACGTTTGAAATTGAATTGCCGTGGTTCCACACAATTGTGAGTCATCTACTGCACAATATTTACGACCTACACACTATTATAGTTGCTTAAGTAACTGCACTACTGGAAATATACATTCCTCTAGTTGTTGTTGTTGTTTGTTGTCCCCGGACCTACTAAAGTATTTACGGCTAGGGTGTTCTTCTGCGTCACGGTCCCCAGCACATCTGGATGATTCGGTATCAGACCAAATGAAAACTCTGGAGCCGCTAAGCACTAGACTGACACAGTTGTTAGCCAGCGACGAGGGACATTTAATTCAGGCTGAGCCGGGAATCGAACCGACTACCTTCACTATGACAGCCACTATCACTCGTAATCTCGACTCTTCATCACGTGAACCTCTTGGTTTCATTTCCCCCATTCCACCCTGGTCCCCCCTGACCAATCTATCGGACTCTGTTTCCTCCCTTTCTCACCGTCCCTTCTTGTTACTTCCAACATCCACCTCTATCTGGTCCTCACTCAAACACCTCGCTGGTGTGGGTGTCTCGGGAAACCCTCAATGGGTTCCGGGGCATTCATCCTTGCGGGGCAATGAGAGGGCCAATGCTCTTGTCAAGGCCGGTGCCTCCTCCACCGCTATTACCCCAATCTCCTTCTCTGCCTCCTCCTCTTACATACACCACTCTCTCCTTTCTCCCTGGCGGTCATCCCTTCGCAACAAACTCTTCGCCAGCCAGATTCCCAATACTTCACCTGGTGAACTTCTTCATCCCCGTTCTACCCGTTGCGAGCTTTCGCGACTTCCCTGCACGGACATTCCACCATCCTTGCCTCTTACCTCCATCGGATCAGCCTGGCCGATTCCCCCTCTTGCCCTTACTGCGGTGAAGGGCCGCAGGATCTTTCTCATCCCTCATCTTCAGGCCTCCGTCTTGCCATCCTCCGGAAGGGGTCGGGTAACAAACAAACAACAACAGTAGAGGTCGAAGACTGACTTTACCCAATACAATATTTCACAAAAAGCGCTTATTATATCACTTGCAATGGTGCGGTCAATAAAGACCGAAGACAAAGACCTTGATACAATTTGATTTGATTCCACTGATCAGAATCTTGCGATGATGTCCATTTGACTCCTTTGCGCGACGGTGTTCAGCGTCTTGTCTAACATGGTCACGAATTCACAACGCACAACTCGCCCTAAGACGTGACTGAGAAACCCCTCGCACAGCGAATTGCCCGTCATCAAACAAACGCTGCACGAATGTCTCAAGCCTACGCAGAGCGCTGCCCATCATTAAACAAACGCGATGGGAGCCACAGGTTCCGTTTCTAGTGTATTTTAGACACTTTTAAGACTGCCAAATCATTACGTCATTTTATACAGGTCTGTTAGTGATATGCGATCTGTAATGCTTCCATGGAAATGATAACAGCATTCGATTTGAACATTTATTGCAAGTGATAATTCCTTGGTTACATTCCGAGCTAGCTGGTCGTTTATTATTCCGATAACGACAGTTTTAGATGGAGAATATTTGGCTGAAACGAATTTCGAGATTATACAGTACAATACCAAACAGTAAACATGAGAAACTCACTGTTGGTATATGGATCGTCCACACACATGTACTGGCCGATCAAATTCGCAAGAAAGGGGACGAAGAACTGAAAAATACGACGACGGACATAAAGAGTTCTGTGTTCCAAATTACACTAGTTGTTGTACTTACGAGATTGAAATTTTTCTGACTTTGGAACAGGAAGTTGGCATCCAGTTTGGCAATGAAACTCCACCAAACTCGCAGACGAAGGAGACACACGGAACTGTCTTCGGGAACTCCGCGAAAAATTTCAAGCAGCAAACGACAACGCGAAAAGTTCTGCATTACGCCTGATAAATTTAATGAAAACTATTTTTGAATCGACTGATTAATAGCCAACAGATTGGTGGACGAGAAATAGCTAAAATGTGAAGAGTTATGCGAAATAAAAGAAAAATACGCGTGACGGCAAGTTTCTTGACTAAAATGATTAGACCAGAAACAATAAAAATAAAAAGGATGAATTCGAGGTCAGAGATATACAGTAGGAACAAAAGAAGCAAGGCCAAACAATTGGAGTGATGATGCACCTTTTAAATTAGAGATTACTACACCTTTTCCGTTTTAGTTGAAAAGAGAGTGCCGCTGAAATATTTACGACATTTGGCTACTGAACTGCAAGAAATTTGCTTTTAAAAATAGTACACGAGTTCCCCTAACCTTCAATTGTAACACAAGCATAACTCGTTTGACTCGTCATCAGGTACAACGGAGAGACATGAGAGATTATGACTAACCTAAAAATGAGAACGCAGGCGTACCTTTTGACAAAACCTTTAACCACTATTTACACTTCTATATGTTATGCATCCACACATTGGATAAGCTAACCTCTCACACCCAGTTAGGCCCAGCAAGAAGGTGGACGCACGTTCAATGACAATCGTGAACGTAATAACGCATCATAAAATAAAATACTGAGATATAAATCATTACTGAAAGTAGTAGAGAGACAAAATAAAGTTAAATAAACAAAACTTTCTTTACATAAGAAGTGTCTCAAATCTGGCCGGCTATATATTGTACTTGACCAACGAATTAAGACAGCTGGTCGCAAAAGTAGATCACATGAATAAATTATTATTTTGGGCTAATAAAAGAAAATGAATGAAACTTCATCATCACATAAAATTTTAATATACAGTACACATAACAATTGAATCGCCGTATGTGGCAAATCAAACGCAAAACGTTTTCTAAAAAAACTGTCCATCTACGCATAGAGTAATGATAAGAGACTCGTTTCTAAGGTGGTTGCTAAGGTAAACCGCCAATAAAATATTTTATTACATTGCTCTGTTAAATTGTTTTAATTTGCAGTAAAGCATTCGTAATTTTTTCTATATCTATGGAAACTAATTATGCGGTTACTTTTTAATAATATAATAAATGAAATTTAAGTCTTTTGATTAATTTTAGTATGGGATAAAACGCCTGAAACTGAATAAAGCTAATGTCTATTGTAGAGCATTTGGATGCAATTATAAACCAGTGCACAAATAAAAAATCTGGCACACGGTGTATTATATAAAAATTATTACAATAGATATATTCATTTTTCATTAAGTTTCATAAAATTGTATAACACAGAAATATTTACCGTGCCATTTTAAAACTATTTTTCAAAAAAATAAAATTTTATCATACTAATTAATGACTAAAATATCACATTTGAACAAGTACCTACCCGGATTTCGAGCATAGACTGAGATGAGCGTGTGCCAGGCATGATATGTGGCTAGTATCACATCGGTGTTGTGATGCCTCCAGGCACCTTCAATCACTTTGACCACAGGGTTAACATAAGAAGCACTGCAGATCGCCTGAAGGGCAGATTACACAAACTTTTTAACTATTTCGAGGATTATGTCTAGTGGGAAGCAGCATTTGTTTTTTTTTAAAACAATAGTACAGAAACAAAAGTGGAAATTTTTGGCTGATTATTACCATGACGTTTCCATAGCTTTTCGGTGTGGTATTACTAATTTCCTATAAACATACTGCACAAGTTAATATAACACTGTACGCTATTCACTTTTTAAGATCATTAAAATGGTTAATATGGTTAACAACTCACATCAAAACTTAGACGAGCGAATGCCTTTTAATACCCTAGGCACGGAGGCTGTCTGTGGATCCCAAAGATCCTGTCCAACTCTAGCACTCTCATCAGGTGTACGCAAGAGAAGGCTAACCCGGTTTCATTTCCATTATTACTATTGGAAAGTCAAACCAGGAGCTCCGAAAACTAGAAGAATATGGCGTGATGCCATTAGCCGCTGTGGTGAAACTAGTTTTCGGAGATCCTGATTTGACTTCCCAGCAGTAAGTCAAACCTGGTTCGCCTTCTCTTGCGTACCACCTGATGAGTCCCATTTAGGGCAAAAATAGTCGTGTACTAGAGTTGGACCAGAAAATTTGGGATCCACAGCCATGCCCCTTGCCTCGGGCATATAAGGCAGTTGCTTCTATTAAATCTCATGTTGTTTTAGTTTTTTTCTCTCTCTCTCTCTCTCTCTCGATAAAAGCGGTATAATCAGAAGACTTTGTTGAATAATGCATGTCGAACCTATTAAGTTTAAAAAATTGTGGCTAAAAGACACAAATCGTGTCTGTATCAATAAACAGAGAAACGCCCCGCTAAAGCATCATTAAAAAGAAAACTACAACTGAAATGCTTAGCAGTCGGTAGAGGAGGACTGAACTCATATTCTCTCTTGGCACCCGATCGGATAATGTAGTTGTCGCTACATCAGCTATCGTAGTGAGGTCGGACAGAATTCCAGAGATATCCTTCTTTTGTTATTTAAACTATCATGGGATTGTGAGCTACTCGTTATAACCATTCCCCTTCTCAAAGATGCACTATCAGACGGATTACATGTGGATAAGAATGTGACTGAAGTCACCAAACATACATTTAACTGGAGAGAAAACAGAACGGACGATAGATCAATTTGGAGGAACAAATGACACACTAAAGTATAATACTCGGGTTTTTTCAAAGTTATAACTTCGATAGCCACATAAATAAAAAAAACAATGGCGAGTAATAAAAAGTTCAATTGTCTTACTTCCCCCAAGAGTTCGACTGTGAAGGACCACAACTTTAGTGTATGCAGGGCGTCAATGTCCATCAATTCCAAAAGTTCCTGGTGCCATGTCTGAAAATCGCATAACGAAATAAATAACTACTCAGACATCTAGGTATATACAGTACTGCCAATTGAAACTACAACAACTTTGGCTATTCAACAGGGACAATTAAATATTAAAAAAACACTTTATAGAAGTAGTTGCGAATGACGGCGACGGAATATTATATTCCTTGATTTAAAATATGCAGTTGCACTTTTGATGTTTTTGTATAGGGTGCCCATTACCAAATTTTCTAAATGTTTGTCTGAATTTTCAACGCAGAGTGCGAACTAAAAGGTAGTATAGCTTTTCGGATAGTATCAATAGGCATTGAAAATCTATTTAGATATGAACAGCAAGCTAAACAATAAGTTTTATAAGTTTGAATAATCATTCGACTTTGGAGTGATTACTCACATCGAATTGTCCGCAACAGCTGGGTATTTGTAAAGGCTCAGTGTTCAACATTTAAAATCGTCTTGCCCGAAATGCTATTGGAGGGTGGGTGAGCTTCATCATGATCAAGTCTATCGTGCAGTGAATGTCAAAACTAAGATGGCGGACGACGATCTTCTGGTTGTGGAAGTTGATCGTCTGCACCCATACTTCCTGTGCTACGGAGCTGTTAGTTGACTTATCTACAAGTAAATCTTTATGTATTTGCCGCTTTTTTAATGAGCGCAATGTTTAGCAGTAAAGTCCCCTTGTCACCCTGTACGTCCAAGTCGTGCACGACCCTTGGTGCCGCATGATCATTGTCCAGCCTTTTCTGGTTATTCAAAATGTAACTGTTAGTCGACCAACAAAGCTTCTCGGGAACCACTTTTGGTTTCGGTTTTAAATCTTTGTTTGGATTTATGCGTGTAAGTTTGTTTCAATTTTGGTGTTAATATTTGCCGACAGATTGCTGTAGTAATGTGATTTTAGACTGTTCGCAGTTTGTTTATTCACAGATAAATCGCGATCCACAGAGTTTACCGGGAATATGATAGCATAAGGGGAGGATTTCCTGAGCTTTCGCAAATGATAATAGAAGCAAAACATCGAATTATTGGATGTTATACAAATTGAAATGAGATAAGAATAGGAAATTAATGTTTATATGGCATCCCAAAAAACACGTAGGATAAACCACCACTGAAAGTGCGTCAGATGGGAATCGTTCCGGTACTACTAAGAAATACAAAATCACCCGTCACCTTTTTCACAAAATCTTTAAAATACTCCTTTTGTGGAGTATCTGGAAGACAAGTGACCAGAATATCGTTTTTCCATCGGAGTAGAACGTCCAATGCGTTTGACCGGACAGTTACTGCCCTATGCACGCCGACTACGGGTAGAAGACTGATAGTAAACTCAAGAATAAACGGTGAGGTTTTGTCCGACTGCTTCAGGATGGGCAACCACCTGAAAATGGCAAGTGTAGCGCAGTCAGCAAGAAGAGTTGACAATCAGCTGCCAAATAAATACTACTCATAGCAATCACATTAAATGCATCCTCGTATCTCTATAAAAGCGACTGTCTGTTAATGCATACCCGTCATGTTTATATTTAATTTATCATTTATATACGCCGAGAATTTGAGATTTGGTTTATTGCTTCAGAATAACATGGCCTAATATCTCCTAAGCAGAAGATTGCGGGTTCGAGACCGCCGTGACCTAAATCTGATAACATTTGCATTTTTATTTTCACACTATATTACACTACTAATAGTAGTATAGCATGTACCAAAACTGAAGAAAAAAGGCCGATTTATAAACTTGGTATGAGCAATTAAAACATAATTTCATTTATGTCGATCTGTCGGGATGAAGACGCATCATTTGACTATAAGTGGTCTTAGTGATTAGGACAATCGCTACTCAATGACTTCTTGCGTTAAACTGTGACACACGTGACATAAGGCCTAGTTGAACGCACGAGTGTAAATAGTTAACAGCGAAAAAGATGACAGTTACTAACAGCAATTAATATCTACCCAAAATGTAGATGAAAATCAACTTACAACTTACAACTTACGACACCAAATACCACTGTCAATTCTCCCCCCTCAGGCCAATGTGCTTTTAACCCAAATACATTCACCTGAAGCATTTGAAAACTTTTTATCTACGACCTCTATCATATTTATTGAACATATTTCTACACTTTCTTCGAATATTATTGGCGTTGTGACTAAACCATCTGCAAATATCTTTTTTTAAAACAATCGTAACTATCAGTAGAAAGCACTCGATCCTGCCCCCGTTATAATCCCTCTTATAGCGAGCATGTCTTCTAATGTCTGACACACGATAGTTTTCTTTGTAAGTGCAATGTATTATATCCAAAGAATTTAACAATTCAAAAATACAAAATAAGCAAATATTAAAAGCGAAAAACAATATAAACCTTACTTTTCCAAAAGTTGCACTAACATGGAGGAGACCTCGTTATCTACTAGAACAGTTTTTACAGACTCGTCTAAAGGTTGCTTTACAACCTCTGTCAACATTTGAATCTGAAATGAAATCATATACAGACTCGCACAAGTTAGATATTCAAAATTTATAGAGAAACAATAAGCTTACCGCTTCTACGTGACCTGTCACAAACGAGGTCACCTCATTCTGGCAAAGTATCTTGAGAACGGCGCACCAGTAGACCTCGTTCAGACGCAGACGCAAACTTGGAACTAGAAATTTCACCAGATCAAGTTTCCCATCCTCCGACAGACGTCTGGAAATCAGTTTAGAGAAGGTATGGAGGAGGAGGGGTACAAATAAGGTATAGTTCAGTCGCAATGCCACTCTTATTCAAAGAAAATGTCAACATTAATAGGCATATTTAAAAAAGAGGACGTTCATTCTGATATAAAATAGGTATATTTTCTAAACGTTTTCGTGCCATAGCACATCTTTAGAGACAAGTA
>JAUYWV010095888.1:0-14101 GCA_032274565.1 Nematoplana nigrocapitula
CTTCGAAACGCGTAACCTTTATAATAAACGCAGTTTTTAATTTTCAAAATGAAAAGCCTTGGCTCTTTATCTTTTAAATAATTTGATCGATTTTATTGATTTTCAACATCGCGAGGAAACTGGTCAAGGTCTTCAGGTTTAAAATCGCAAAGAAGAGACCAATTCACAGTCGGACTATTCCCTCACTGATTGCTTACCTATTTTACAAATTGTAAATAAAATCATAGCCTACGTTATTTTAAAAACTGGAAATTTCCATTGATTGTTACATTGAATTGAAGAAGAAAAACTCGAGATAAATTTGGTAATTCTCTCCAGTGTACTCTACTCAGCCGATCTCTTTTGGTTCCCATCACAGATTTGCAATATCCAAGTGAAGATCGCCGATTTGGGCAATGCCTGCTGGATCAGTCATCACTTCACCGACGATATCCAGACTCGCCAGTATCGCTGTCTGGAAGTTCTCCTCGGTGCCACTTATGGGCCGCCAGCGGACATCTGGAGTACGGCGTGCATGGTGAGTTCAGTGGTCTGACCGACCGGGGGGGGGGGGAGGTGGCACACCTCGTTCGCATCAAAGTTTTTTTAGATTAATCGGAATTCGACATGGAATTTCTGCATGTTTGCACACTTTGGTGCATAAATAAATGGAATATTGTAGGACGTGTTCCTGCATATAATCTCACTAGCTTGCCTGGATTGGCCGATGGAGGAGAGTCAGAAGCTCTAGAGCGAGCGAAAAGAAAGGAAAACCCAAGCAACTGGAAAAGCTCCAACAGATAGCAAGAGGGGCGCAAGGGCGGAAAGAAACAGTAGGAGATCAATCCTGACGGACAACCCAGGAAGCAGATATGTACATTTTCAGTGGGTTCCAAGCCACGCGGGAATTCCTGGGAATGATGAAGCTGACAGATTAGCAAAGGAAACGACTGTCATGGAACAGACCTCTGCACCGATCAACTTCAAAATTGTTTAAAGCCGCATAGTCAACACAAATGTAAAGAAATGGAGGAACAGCTGTGATCATCATGTGTACGACACGTGGCAGCACAGAAGGAAGAAGAGGTATGCATGTCCAGACACAGGATAGGCCTGGAAGATACAGCCATCTGCGAAGAGTGTGACCTTAAAGAGGAAGATGCGGAACACTTCCTGCTGAAGTGTGGCAGGTGGCGCCGGAAAAGACAAACTGCTTGTGGGAGGCCGGAACCAATTCCGGAGGACATGGCCAGAACCAAGATGCTGGTATTTCTGCTAGAGAAAATGGTGAATGAAAGGGAAAAGAGAGAGAAAAATAAACTACTGAGGAGAGAATACAGAAAGAGAAAAACTATAGAGAGTATCCAGTTGGTTCTGTTTAGGCAGTTCCGGTGTGTGGCGAGAATCCACCTGGAAGGAAGGAAACAGTCTCTGAACTGCAATACCGCTTCCAAGATCTCATCTCATAGTCCACCATTAATATTTGGTCGTGACTGTTTGACATTCTTGTAGCTTTGCCTCCTGCAGTGAGTGACTAAGCTGTATAGTCTCTGCTTTGATGTCTGGTTTCTGTTTGAGAGAAGGAACTTTTGAGAAACTGACTATTAATAGCAAGTATACACAGCGCGTATAAATTGTTTCTGTGTGAGAAATTCAGTCTACCACAATGCCAATCTCTCTGGTGGTCACACTGTTTGGGGGACACCGCGTTCTCACTTCTCTTTGTTTTTCACTTCCGGTCACACTGAGGCCAGTTTTCAGGCATTAGCACATAAAACTTCAATCATTAAGCCGATGCTCTGGGAGGCGCGAGGCGAGTTCTACTAGCGCGCGCCGCGTGGCAAAGAACGTCCGAAGATGTGTCATTGGTGAAGTGGGGATCCTATAGAGAAGATGGACAGTAGAAAAAATGAAAGGCTAAGTTTGTGGAGTCTCGTCGGAGGTGCGACAGACCAGAAGGAGAAGAAGCTCGATCGATGCGAGGGAAATTGGAGGTATTGTGTAATCTGCAAAACGTTTGAGATTAGCCGGTTAACTGATTTGAATGTAAATTCGAATGAATAATGACTATAACAGTTTCTCTCACGAACGTCATCACCTGACGTCATTCTGACGTCACCACCTCCTCCTGCAATCAGACTCTGAGCGGCACGCCTCGGCATCGTACAATGTACGTTCTCTTCTTTCCTACCCTTCCAGTTGACTGTCTTGATACTATGTGACGTTGTGAGTAGTATTCATAGTGTATAGTATGATTTATTTATAAAACCTCTTAATTATCGGCATTTTTAATCTCAAATGGCCCAAATGGATGCCAAAGCATAGCTCATGTTGAGTCCAGTCATTCAAAGGGTGGGTGCTAAAAATGTAGCTTCTTTCCAATTGATGGTGCGAATACACACAAATACAATTAATTTTTCAAGGTCTCCATGTTTCACATTCCGAGGACCTGATGATCGTTATAAGCTAAATTTGTCTTCATTTGACGCCAAAATTGTTTACCTATAGCCAGCGAATATACAGTGCATATATATTCCTCATATGATTGATAGCTCTGCGGAGTGAGGTTTATTTTCTCTGAGGGTCAGTGTTAAGTGCATGGACAGGATTGTTGGAAGACTCATCAATGTAGTGTTGTTTTTAGTGCATTCTCGAGTTAGTTCGAGGACATTAACGTGCATTGCTGCTACAGCCTGCGTTATGCGTTATTATATTTTAAATTCCTCCGATTTGTGCGTCGTTATTTTCGCATTCGGTCCAATGCTTGTTGTAAAAGGCAGCAAAAGCAATCGATAGGGACGAGCAGGCTATATGATAGTCGAACTACAGTGGGCGTGGTAGAGCGCAAGTACTTAAAAAATGTCAGTCGATTGAAATCGATGTACTGAACGTGGTGATCAACCATCAGCAGTCTAGACCTCCGAAATTGGCAATTAGAACAGAACTGTTTTTTCTCAGAAATCCGTTGGAAACTGGCGAATGTTGTTTATAAAAGCCGATGTGTAGCGGTAGAGTCCAAACGCGACAATCTGGTTGGGGTGTTAAAGTTGTTACCGTGTTTATTTGTTTGTTTTTAACGCACGAGAACCCTTCCCCTCTTTTTCCCCGCATCCCTCTTCGCAGACATCAAGCGATCGCTAATAATACCGATAATAAAGTTGAGTTTAAGCAACTATGCCTCGTTTTGTTCCGGGATAGGCCACCTTAGACTTATTGAGTGATGGATGGGATCGTTTTGTTCCGGGATAGGCCACCTTAGACTTATTGAGTGATGGATGGAAAAATCAAAGTGTTTAATATCGTTGTACTGGTTTGAGTCACACCATTCGAACAAGTTTACTGGCAGTGGCTAGTGTGAACTTGTCTATGACCTCTAGCTATTCCACACTTGACTCGGCTTGTGGGTTTTGCCAATGTGCAGCAGTTCGAAGTGGCGGAAACCCTCCACGTGTTGTGTCACATGAGCAGTAAATGAATTGCTTGACCGAGCGACAGAGCAGCAATTAACAGCGAGTATTGATCGTTTCCATCATCACACTGTTGTCCCGCTCTACACTCATTATCATGTTTAGCCTCCTTAACAGTGTAACTATAGAAACACATGCAACGCATGTCAGCAAAATGTATTTGTCATTATTCACTCCTTCAGCTGTAGGAGTGTCTGGCTTCCCCAAATCACATGCTCGCCCTACTTTCCTCATATCTTCCACTCTCCAGTCCTTCAAGTCTTCCACCCAGGCTCTTCTTATCACCTGTCATCATATGTGATGTCTCCCGTACATCTTTTCCATGACTTACTTGGTTCTTTCAGAAGTTTGAGTGACAGCTCAACTCTCTTTCTCGACCGTACAACAGTTTGGCCAAAACGACAGCTCATCTTAGCATTCATTCATTTCTGTATTTTAATCATTACTGTATTTGTGTTAACTGATTAGAAGGTATTGCTTGGTTTTGTAGTAATTTCCGATAGAGTGGACGCGTCTACGCCCCAACATCCCGGGGGAAGGGAAGAGAGTCAATAAGAAAAACAGGGGGAAAGAAAGGAGAGGGATAAAAAGAATGAAACAAGAGAAAGAGAGAGCGGAGAGGGAAAGAAAAAGAAGAGAGAGCGGAGAGGAAGAGAAAATAATAGAGAGCGGAGAGGGAGAGAAAGAAGACAGAGCGGAGAGGGAGAGAAAAGAGGACAGAGAGCGAAGAGGGAGAGAAAATAAGAGAGATCGGAGAAAAAGAGGAGAGAGTGCGGAGAGGGCGAGAAAAGAAATGAGAGGGAGAAAAGAAGAGAGAGCGGAGAGGGAGAGAAAAGAAATGAGAGGGAGAAAAAGAAGAGAGATCGGAGAGGAAGAGAAAAAGGGGACAGGGCGAGAAAATAAGAGAGATCGGAGAAAGAATAGAAATCGGACAGGGAGAGAAAAGAAATGAGAGAGAGAAAAAGAAGAGGGGGAGAAAAGAAAGGAGAAAGAGAAAAATAAGAGGGTGAGAAAAGGAAGAGAGAGCGGACAGGGAGAGTAAAGAAAGGAGAGGGAGAGAAAAGAAAGAAAGGAGAGGGAGAAAAGGAAGAGAGAGAGATCGGAGAGGGAGAGAAAAGAAAGGAGAGTGAAAGAGAGAGGGGCGAGAGGATATAAACGAAAGAGTGTGGAGAGCGAGAGAAAAGACATAAAAACAGAGAAAATGAAACGAAAGGAAAGGGGTAAAAGAGAGAGAAAATAAAGGAGAGGGGGGAGAGAGGAGAAGCAGAAAAATAAATTTAGAAGAGATGAGACAGAAACCGTATAGGGGATCTCCGGGATCGCAACACTTTGCCTGCCAGATCAGCACTTTCCTGAACCAGGAGAAGGTGGCTGCATGGGGTCGAATAGAAGTTACTGAATACTCGCTTCAACGTTTAGTTGGTTGGTGAACCATATACTAATTTTGTGGCATAAGTGGATTGACTGGTTGGGGATGATTTCATTTCCCGCTCTTGGTCAAAGCAGTTCAAATGGAGTGTTGTCGAGTAGAAGAGGTCTCTGTGCAACAATGCGCACACAGTACTTCTCTGTTGGATGCCTGAATTGAATGTCTAACGAAGATACGCCCTATTGCTAAACAAAATTGAATATGGGAACAGCCCATTTTGGATTGTAAACAGACCGATTTGTGCGATTTCCGGGTTGTCGATGATTTTTATTTATTAGTCAGTTTGTATACTACGAGCTTGGTGATATGGGATGGGGTGATTTCCTGTCTTGACGCGATGCACTCTGATGATTTCTTTGACTGGCGCAGGCTTTCGAATTGGCAACCGGAGACTACCTCTTCGACCCGCAGTCTAGCGATACCTATTCACGTGACGAGGATCACTTGGCGCACATCATTGAACTCCTGGGGCCCATCCCGCGCCGGATTGCCATTTCTGGGCGAAGATCGCGAGAGTTTTTCAACAAGAAAGGTGATCAATTGCTATAGATATGAGAAATATAGATGTTGAAATTTAAGTCCTACTTAAAAGTAGTATATAAAAACATTATTGAATAATCTGTCAACAGGCTTTAAAAAATACTGTATGTACAGTCTATTGCTCGAGGGAGTGTCCAAGCGGGAGGCATCAGCGATTTTTCCCGTTTAAATCCATCAAATGGGTTTAAAATTAGAACTACCGTCTTTAAAGAGACGAAGATCTGTTTGTCTCTTACTTACTCTATGGACGAACTGTTGTTTGATGTGAAGTCGCCGAAACCAATGAGCCACAGCGAATGATTATAAAGTTTTTCGCTGAACCTTAAATATCTAAGCGATAGTGGGACTCTATTCGACTTTATTGTGGATTATATTCATGGTGACTTTGTTTAAATAGATAAAGAAAACATGTAAAGGATTTAAATTAACTCATCGGTCAAGTGTAACAATTCTGCACGGTCTGTTTTAAAACTCGCGGCCGGGCTGGCTACTCGGGCGGCCCCAAAATTCAACGGCCAGTAGAACCAACCAGCCAAAAAGCGTCAATTATGGAATTTCATATGACGTCTTTGTTCCTGCTTTCCTACTCTGGAGATCGGAAAATTACTTGCCGTTTTGAACAAGAATTTGCAATCTTCCTTGCGACATTCACCTGCTATCAGTGTATGCATGTATAACTATTCGCTCCAACTAAGAAAGCAAAACACTGGGTAATTTTACATTTTCTCGAAGTGAATACCACAAACGAGACCGCATCTAAGTATACTAATTATCGAAAATGTAAATTTTCAGGATCAATTTTTAAGATTTATATTATTGGTTTAAAGAAAAACGTCACAAATTGATTTCCGGCTCAAAATAGATCATTTACTCATGTCGTGTCTCGAGCCCTCTCTCAATTATATACTTAGTAGATTTGCAAATAATCAATCCTTTTCTACTCATTAGTTTGAAGGTGAAATCGTGTATCTTCTGTACTAACTTCAGGTGAGCTTCGTAACATCACTGACCTGAAGCCGTGGGGTCTGGCCGAAGTGCTGACCGATAAGTACGATTGGTCCGCCCAGAAAGCCCGCGAGTTTGCCGACTTTCTCGTGCCCATGCTAGCCTACAACCCGGAGGAGAGGGCCACAGCGAAGGACTGCCTGGAGCAGCCCTGGCTCCGCGAGGGAGAAGACCATTGGACTCAGTTGACAAGCGAGGACGCCGCAGAGGCGTTGGCCCGCGAGGACAACAGTGTGGTGGTGGTGAATGGACCGGGCAATGAGCCGCTAGTGTACGACGATTCCATTCTCGACGTGGTCATCGCCAACAGGAGATGAGGAGCAGTTGACTTCATCCTTTGGTGCTCGATGACCGATGATATACATATGCATATAGAACATATAGGATGGTGCTTGGTGTAATGCAGACATGTAAGAAGACGAAAACGAGCTGCTTCGAACTGTTATTAGAATATACTCAAATAATCGAAAAGTCAGCTTTCTAGCCATGTGTTATTGCCCGTTCACACCGGCCTTATCCTCTTCCCAAAGGTCTTTAAAATGCCATTTCCTGCGTGTGTGTCGTTGGCACTGTTGCGTGCAGGTTTATGCAGTATCTATTGTAGCTGTATATTAGTAACTGCAAAATATACCAGCTGACTAAAAATAGCGTCTGTTGAAACAAAGTGTTTATACTGTCAAATTATTTCCCGTCATTGTAGAAACACAAGTACTTTTCTGTCATAGATTCAGCTGCTAGTCGTCTGTGTTTGGTTTTGTCTGTACAGACGTGTCACTCTTGTACATATGAATGAATTGTGTGTATCTATTGTTGGACAATTCCCCGCGGAGTTTTTCAATTGTGGTGAATTACTATGTGTGTTAATCTTTTTGGAAGATAAAAAGGCTATTATTCTTATAAATAAAAAACTACTGAGTTACTACTGTTCACATTTAGTCTATGCTTATAGGTACAGTATAAGCGTGTAGTAATTCGTTACAAATTGATTGCTTTATTGCTTTTAAAATATTGCACTATTTTCCTTACTAATACGAGGGGTCATCAATATATGCGTGCAATCTCCACGTAAGCATTTCTCTATAGGAAGATGGAAGATATTGAAGAAAACGCAAGCTTGTAGCTCATTAGATAGCTAGAAATTTTAAAATGGTTCAGGGCATCTCAAAGTGTACAGACTACTTTGAGAAGATTAATGTATTTTAATTTTTTGTTGGAAGAGCATTGTAATGTGTACATAAGCCATGCTCATTGATTTATATATACAATTAAATTTTAATTTTGTACATTTCCCATTTTGTGTTATTTTTTGACATTACATTTTGAATTTTGAAGCTATCCAATGTTATACGAGCTTGAGATTGTTTTTCTCAATATCTTAGATGTTTCTTTTTTGTGCATTGAAATGTATTAATCAATAATAACCTATAGTAATGCTTTCATAGAGATTGCACGATTATATTGATGACGCCTCGTACAGATCTTCTCATTATTGCTCAATTTGAACGTATGTTGGATTAGTTAAGATCTGCCAAACTAAGAGTCATTGCTGAGTCTGCTGTTCGCTACGTGTGCCTATCACAACATTCCTTGTATCGTTTACACTATAGTGGTGTAATCGTAAGATGGAATTTCACTTATTATTTACAAATACAGAGTTGTTCGCGAGGTGTGTCGTTCTGGTTTGTTTGAATACGCACTATAGTAACTTTCTCTGTGTTCACAGATTTGTTTAGAAATGCACAGTTCCACTAACTAATGGTAAAACGTCATGGCAGCAGCGTAACTATCCTTATTAACAGCTGACGCAGGCCAAGTATGGAATCCGATACCACAGTCCAGCGCCAGTAGTAAGACAATTCTAAAACTCTAGGCCTCCCTAAGGAGAAAACTTTACATTAGTACTCTCTAAATTGGTCATTTGGCTTTCTTCACGCAACATACTGTGGTATTTAAAACAGCATTTAATTAAACAGCTTGACATCATTCTGTTGGTCATAGCTTCAGAATCGAGCACGCCTAACTCAATTGAAAGTGGTGTGATCCTTAATCGCAGATTTCCCCATGTTCGTCTGTCCTCGCAGTCAAGTGTCGTGTGTAGTTCGACTAGTATGGATCACCTGGTCAACAGGACACACTAGAACTTGTATATGACAGTTGAGATGTTCATCCGTTTTCTCTTGGTTATTGTTTCATTTGGACATTTTCCTCTTATAGCTGAGGTTGCCGTGTATGTTTTACATTTTCAAAATGGAAGTATGTTTAAATTTTTATGAGCTAACTTATTAAGGGTTATTAACAACTCCAATTGTAATCATTTCGGCGAACCACCTCGTTTCAGGGTGCTAATCGAGTGATGTTTGGCTTATTGGCGGCCATCTATCAAACAGTTTAGTCCTCGCGCAATCGATCCATTCAGAAAGCAGCAGGGCCCCGTGTCGATTTAATCAGCCGATGAGATCTTTTGGCATTTTTTATATAGTTTTGCTTTGCGTGTCTCAATGCTTCTTATTATATTTTTATTTTCTCGAAATATACAGTATAATTAACTTAACATTAGATGTAAATAAAAAAATAACATTACAGTAGATAGACATCGAAAAATACCTTGCATCAGGTACGTTAATTGTCTGTGTTTTCGTTAAATTTCTATTGGATTACATCAGTAGATGATGCTATCTTGTAAATTGTTTCTATTTAAATTTTGCAATATTTCAAACGAAGCGGTCCACTAGACAATTTTTTATGCCGGGTAAGTATAAAAGAATGGATTTAAACAGCAGTATAATTATATTTTTTTCTACAAGCGTCAATTAAAAGATACACATCTCTTTTAGTGGGGCAGTTAAGCAATGAAATTCAAACCTATTGTGCATTTTTTGACAAAAGCACCAAATTTGGCACAGAGGTAGACCAATATATGAGGAACAAATTAAGATGTGGAGGCAACGCCGAACTACCCCCTGGCGCCCATGGCGGCCATTTTTCAAAATGGCCGCCATTTGAGATATTCGTGTCCCGATATCTCCTAAACTATGCATTTTTAAGCATAAAAATGTATTATTGACAGATAGAAACATGATATCCAGCTATCAGAAAAACATAACTTCAAAGTGATTGAACCTTTGGTTATCGATATACAGTCTAATAAATTCAAAACAGTATAAAACAGTATCTAAAACAGTATAAATTAGTGACTTTCACACTGGAAAATTTACATGAAATATAACACCGATATGAAAAGTAAAGCCAGATTAATTTACGTCAGAATCACACCTACAATAATATGTAAGTTATAGGAGTATAGCTTAAATAATAAAAAAGTTATTCGATAAGACAAATTACATGTTTTACCTTTATTTAAGCCACAAGCATAGGAACTCTTCGTTTGCAATCCTAGAAGTATAACTATTTATAGCTCTGTGTTTGCAATAAACTATTTTTTCATTCCAATTAGGTACCTATATCTAGTTGACCAATCACTGACGAACAATACGTCATATGCATTGATCTAACTACGAGCGCTTAATATACGTGTCTCTCTTTCCGTTCCTATTGATTATTATTTGTTTCTATTAGCGTGTAAATCATACCACCAAGCTCCATTTAGTTTATAAGCCAAGGCAACAGCTTACACCACTGATGATCGGATTTATGCCCCTCGTATTTCGGATTCAGCTCTTCTACAATTTCAACTGAATTATTTCATGTAAGTTATTGCTATACTACAATAAAATAACAAATAAATTCTCAAAGGGATCATCCATAATCCACGTGACAAATTTATCCATAGGCAAACGTATTTTTATAATTTAAAAAAAAATGAAATAGGTACATTAAAAAAAACGTTTATTTTTTGTGAAATAAATAAAGTCAGCTGAAGAATGTAGTTTAAACTAGACTATTTAAAATAACTACTATAATATATTAATACATGAGTACTATACAAAATATATGTTTTGGTTGACAAAATAATTATTTTCACTAATTCCTTTCAATTTCTACTTACAGAGCAATGACGAAGGTCTTCAAACTCGTAGAGTCTCATGGAGCAGAAGTAGCTCTTTTTACCTCTGCTAAACCAGCAACAGAAACAGATTGGTCATTATGCTTTATATGCCAAGAACCAAAGCCAGAGTCACTGACATGTCCATCCCACAATACGCGTCTAGACAACGGCAGCAGCTACAAAATTCTCGCTGGACAACTAATAAGATTCAATGAACTTGGATTGCTCCCTAATTTTTGTCTGTTGAGCCGAATAGATGAAGGCAGTGGCGTTGAAGCAGCTTTGATTGCCAAAAAAGCACGATATCACAAGACCTGCCGGCTGATGTATAATAAAACTATGTTAGACAGAGCTGAGAATAAGCACATAAAAATAGGTGACAACAAAAACGAGGAAGTAGTTGACCGCGTGCGAACACGACCATCAAATACTGAGACGAAACAAGAAATGAAATGTTTCTTCTGTGGAGAAGCTCCTGGTAGTGCTGGTCTTCATGAAGCTGCGACATTCCAACTGGACTCGCGTGTCAGGTCGTGTGCACTTATTCTGGAAGACATGGATCTCCTTACGCAACTGAACGCTGGAGACATGGTTGCACAAGAAGCCAAGTATCACCGAAATTGTCTCTCGAACTTGTATAATCGTGCACGGAAAAAGGAGACGGCGAGTGAAGATACAGAACACGCAATGGCAGGACTTGCTTTCGCAGAGCTAGTAGTGTTTATTGAAGAATCTAACATGGATAACGAGACGTCTCCGGTTTTCAAACTTTCTGACCTGGCGCAGTTATACAAGTCAAGGATGGAACAAATGGGAGTCAAGCTTGAAGGCAGGGTGCACACGACCCGTCTTAAGCAAAGACTGCTTGCTCACTTTCCTAATATGTCTGCACATCACCACGGGCGCGATGTCCTTCTGGCATGGAATGACAACCTCGGGGATGCCCTTTCTAAGGCTTGTGAACTGGACAGAGATCTTGATGCTGTACACCTGGCTCGTGCTGCCCAAATTGTGAGACGCCACATTATTGGAGATGATAAAGTGTTTAATGGGTTTCCTACAGGATGTCAGAAAAACTCCGTACCCCCCATGCTGCTTGCCTTGGTCACTATGATCTTGGAAGGTCCGAGTATCAAGCACCAAAGTGAAATCCCAACACCAGCGGCACTTAGCATCGCACAACTTCTCAAGTTCAACAGTGTTATGCATCGAAAGGCAACCACAAGTAGTACACCTCGCCCAGTCAGACATGCCACTACGCAAGAGACACCAGTTCCAACCTACATTGGTCTAATGCTACATGCACACACGCGCAAGAGGAAGCTAGTTGATAGGCTGGCACATATGGGGCTTTCTATTTCCTATGATCGAGTGTTGTCCCTTTCCACACAGTTGGGTAACAGTGCCTGCCGCCTCTACCACCAGGAACAAGTAGTCTGCCCTCCCAAGATGAGAGGCAGTGTTTTCACGACTGCCGCGGTAGACAATATCGATCACAACCTAAGTTCCACTACATCACACCAGTCATTTCATGGGACAGCTATTTCTCTCATTCAACATCCTATTTTCCCTGGGGCAGGTACTGACCGCAGCATCGTAATCATTGAAGGTAAAAACGAAAGTGACCTCAAAACAGTTGACCGCTTGCCTCACTTCTATACCGATGTCCCATCCGTTACATCTGGTGACAGCATCAAGAACACCCGTGTTCCTGCAACCAGTGTGACATCCTTGAGCATAAATAATGGACTCGAGCAGCATACTGAAAAAGAGTATATGTGGCTAAAAAACACCCAAATCGCTCTAAACGAAGATGGTCCAGTGACGAACATTTCATGGGCTGCATATCACGCAAGCTTACAGGATATGTCAGCAAGTCGAGCTATTTGTACCACTGCACTGCTCCCACTCTTCCTGGAGAGTGCCCACACAGTGGCTATGATCAAGCATTCCATGGATGTAATCAGGAATGCAGTAGAACATCTTAATCCTGGTCAGACTTCAGTGATTACAGTTGACCAGCCACTGTTTGCTTTGGCAAAAGAAATCCAATGGAAATGGCCAGAGAATTATGGAGAAGACAAATTTGTCGTACACTTTGGGGGTCTCCATATTGAGATGGCAGCACTAAAAACCCTTGGTGACTTGCTCCAAGGTTGCGGATGGGTGCAAGCACTTGTTCAGGCAGGCGTCACCAGTGCCGGGATAGCCGACTCCTTCCTGCGGGCATCTCATGTCAGTCGCACCAGGAGGGCCCATCAGATAACCGCAGCAGCCCTGTTCACCTTGCAGCAGCAAGCCTACAACAACCACATTGATCAACTGGGTGAAGCACGCAACGGGCAGCTTGAGTTTGACAATTGGTGCCAGCAAAAAGTGAAGGCATGTCCCCAGTTCGATTACTGGACAACTGTTCTGCAACTGGAGCTGACGGTCCTGGTGTATGTGCGCTCTTTGCGCGAAGCCTCATTTCCAATGTACATAGATGCCTTAAGAGAACTAGCAGTGTGGTTTCATGCGCTAGATCACACAAACTACGCGCGCTGGATTCCTGTTCATTTGCGAGACATGGTGGAACTGCCAACGACACACCCTGAAATTGCCCAAGAATTTCAAGCTGGGAACTTCACCGTACAGAAGACTAACAGGTTTTTCTCCGCCATCTCTATTGATCAGGCCCATGAGCAGAATAATGCCATTATCAAAGGAGACGGAGGTGCAGTGGGCCTGACTGATAACCCCAGTGCTTTACGACGGTGGATGGTGGCAGGACCAGAGGTTGCCACGCTTATCGAACAGTTCCACGACGAAACTGACTCAGCAAACACATCACAAGAAACAAGGCATCATGACCAGACAACAAGTGTACAGACTACTTTTATGAAAGATGTACAGTCGATGATCAATGTGTTCGAAGTCTTCGGGAATCCTTTTGAAGAGGAGAGTGAAGATCTTCTGGTACTCGACACCAAAGAAATCGCACCACCTGGAGCTGTAGATGCCCTCCGTTCTTTACGCGAAGTGGGTCAGCTGCAGTTCGACAACTTCGTCAGAGAACGTCTGGTTGAGAGAACCAGACCCATTGGTGATGTCATCCACAGAAACAAGCTGAAAATCTTTGGTCAACCGACTCCGAAACCATCGGGAAAGTGTCAGCAGCAGATGAAATCTCTCAAGAATAACGTAGACCTGTTCTCGCGTCTGTATATCGGGTGTCAGAACAGAGATGGAAATCTAGAAGAATTTTTTAAACACGAAAATCAAGCCTGCCCACCTGCACTATCAAATGACGGTGGCATCCGGCTGGGTGTCAAAAGTGATCTTCTCGCTTGTTTAGAAGAACTCAGTCAGCCCAAGTCTGAGGTTCCACCAACTAGCTGCATTGTGCTAGATGGAGCGGTAATCATTCAAATGCTAAAGCCAGCTACCGTAAAAAATTTCAATGAGTATGCACGAGAAGTTTTTGTGCCGTACATACTATCAAAACTCCACCCAGCTACGCGAATAGACTTAGTATGGGACCGCTACAATGCAGACTCGTTGAAGGGTACAACAAGAGCCAAACGCGGGAAGGGAGTGCGGAGGCGAGTGGTGGGAGATGCGGCTATCCCCGGGAATTGGACCAGCTTTCTCAGAGTCGACGAGAACAAGGCAGAACTGTTCAGTTTCCTCTCG
>JAUYWV010095899.1:0-14098 GCA_032274565.1 Nematoplana nigrocapitula
GAATATAGAGTAATATATTTAGTTTTAATCTGAGAATATCTCTGGTTTTGATCTATTACTCTATGGTTTTGATAGTCATATTCTGCAACTCCGCGGGGCCCTTTCGGCGGGGGGCCCGGTGCCATGGGGTACCTTGGTACCCCCCTAATCCGGCCCTGCGTAGGCACCCCCTTGTTTAAATCGATACAACTAGCTGATCGGCCTCCTATCCAATTGAATTCGTAGCCTACTATATTATAATCTCGTATAGACAATAGTTATTTTACTTTAGTCGACACAGTCATCTAGAAATCGATAAGTTATTGGAAGAGAAGAATAGTTTTTCCAGTTGGTTTCTAATAATTATTGTCTTTTATTTAGTTCCACACTGTAATTCCCGGTTCATGAAGTTTCCGCGTTGATCTATATACAACATGATAGTTAGTCTTCCATGTTCAACTCTCTTCCTCTCGCGACTCTATTACGGGCAATTTGTATGCTCATTTATGGATTGAACTCTATATGAGTCCTGCTTTGTGTGAATTCGCCCCCACTGAGAAAATAGATCTAGAGTAGCCACAGACGATTTCGCAATAATTTGGACCAACTCGGCGCTCTATTGTGCCCGTCGAACAATAGCAGTAATCTTGGGAAATTCCAAGGGAGGAGGCGAGAGAAGCCAGATCAGATCGGCGACCCATTGTTTCACCGAATAAGCTTGTCACCGTGGGTGGGTGGATCCCCGAACAAGAAGTACATTGCCTTTCTGGACGCCCCTTCCTTCGTCTTATGCGGCCTTTCTGCGACTTTTCAAATCTCATTCCCGCTGTTTGTGGCCCTCGATTAGAAGAATGGAATCGCTAGCCCACATTTGCGGAAATTGGACCTTTGTTTGCCCGACTTTTTTTGTTCACAAGGTGTGCCCCTCTTTGGATTCTCGGTCCACAGTTGACCTTGGGCTGGCCATATCCATTAGGAAGATTGTGTGTGAGGAAGAGAGGGGGGGGTGTATGAGTTGGGTTTTTGGCCTTAAGGCTTACTTTTTGCTCGATTGCATCTTTTGTTTGCCCGAGTTCGTATTGGTCCTTTGTAAAGTCATACGATATACGTATGAGCACGAGTATGCAATCGCAGAAAGATGCGTATCCAGTCGCCAGGAGAGGGGGTGCCTGAGATTTTGCTCAATTGGTCTGCACCTTATAATTCGGTTTTGATTTGAACTTTTTCCTCGTGTCTTTGTGTGTGCTTGTGAGTGCACTCATCATGGAATCTGGGTCAGTCAGAGGGAGGGTGAGAAACAACGAGACGTATGACGTCTGCTTTTTCATCGATTTTTTCACGCACCCGACAAACAGCGCCCACGGCCCACACATAGCCAGTGGTTCCAGTATTTAATTAGTGATGTAGATTTTCCAAATATTTTTTAATTTAATAGAGAAGCATTCTGTAACATTTGGACAATACATTTAAAGAAACCATTCCTTTTTGGACGTATATTTATAGATGAATAACTAGTTCTTGTTGACCATACAATATATTATTATACGTGATCATAAAGCACCATACTTTTTGCAAACCGAGAGTAAGGGCTATCTGCGCAAATGACGAATAGGTTCACCAGCTGTCGAAATTTAGATGACAAGGTCCTTCCCTCATTCGTAAATATATAAATCAGACGGCTAAAGTAAGAACAAATAAAGGAGAAACAGAAGATATTGAGATAAAAAGAGGTATAAGACAAGGCTGCATTATTTACCACCAGTTCTCTTTAATATATAGATTTATAGTGATTACAATATTTTATCAAGGAAGCCCTGAGTGACTGTGATGGGTTAAAAATCAATGGTCAAATTTTGACAACATCAGATTTGCAGACGATAAGATATTATTAGCAGATAGTATAGAAGGATTACAGCAAATAGTTAATACACTTAATGAAAATTGTATGGATTTTGGAATGAGCATGAATGTTAAAAAGACAAAAATAATAGTAATAGACAAAAAATAAAAGATAAAATGAGAAATCAAAGTTGATGGCAGAGAACTTGAACCAGTGACTGAATATAAATACCTTGGAAGCTGGATTACAGAGGATGATAGATACGAGGAAAGTGGTCCAAAAGGTCAAGACGACGAAGTGGGCTCGGGAATCTGGGAGACACTACACCGTTTGGAAACGAAGACGAAGAAAATCACCTTCCA
The DNA here is from genome assembly GCA_032274565.1 of Nematoplana nigrocapitula. NCBI lineage: Eukaryota > Metazoa > Platyhelminthes > Proseriata > Nematoplanidae > Nematoplana > Nematoplana nigrocapitula. Next base: position 2,182 of record JAUYWV010095899.1, read on the forward strand.
ATGGATCCCATCACACTGCGGTATTGAGGGCAATGAAACATCAGACTGGCTTTGCGGCCCGCGGTGCAGAACTCGACCAAACTAGATTGCTATTGCCGCTCAGAATTGCCAAAGCAACGCCTCAAGAAACGGGCCCGGGAGACTCTGGCCGGAAGAGGACGCCCGCCCGAGTACGAAGACAGGGTGAGTGAAGTGGCAGCGGCCCAACTGAGATGCGGCCACTCTTTCCTCCTACAGTCATACAAGCATCGCATCGGGGAATCGGAGGAACCAACCTGCCCGGAGTGCGGTGAATGCCCAGAGACAGCCGAACATCTGCTGTGTATCTGCCCTCGCTGGAGACATCTGCGTACCCGGTGTTTCGGGGGACACAGCCTGGATTTCGAGGACACTTTAAAGCATCCTAGCCTGCCAAAGTTCCTGCTGGGTGGTGGAGGCCGACTATAGCGTCTAGCCGTTCCTATGGAGTCGAACTTCGACGACGGCCGGAAGAGAAGAAGAAGAAGGTCACCTCCTCTGCTGTATCTGCTATTTGCTTTTCTTTCCCTTTCCTTTCTGATCACGTTGTACCCAACTATCCCATCGAGTCTGTCTTCTTCTCTAAGTTTAGATTCGTGTATTACTCCTTAAGGATCATTTCTAATTCTGGTATCTAAGCTAGCAGATGGTAGCAATTCCATTGTAAAATTCTAAGAGATTTGTTGATGGTATTCGCAGTTGAGGGTCTTGTTCGTTAATTCCCTTGATTTGGTCCATACGTATATTTACTCTCTTGTTATATTTTTCTATGTTGTTCATCACTCGGTTACGTTAGTTGCAGGTCCAGTTGTTCTGTATACGACGCTCACGAAGAATACGACTGCTGGTGTTCATGCAGCCTTTTTGGACCCCCCATTTGCATTTCTGGCACGTTCCACCGGGTACCTCAGACATTTCTTGCACTCCTTGCATTTTTGCCTTTGAATGTATGTTCGTCTTGTTCACCGCTATTCCTGAGCCTGTTGCCACCATATTGCCTTGGGGGGAGTTAGTCGTGTTATTGTCTGTACTATCTGAGGAGCAGTTGGTGCACTTGAACGATTCGTTATTTTTTAGCTGGTATCTCTTTATTCCTGAACATTCGTCCTGTCTGTGGTAAATTTTGTTGAAATCTATGGATCTAAGCGGGGGGTTGTTGCTTCTGAACGGTCTGTTCTAAGGGCCACATATTGTTGTTGGGCCTGGGTTCTCTTCTATATCGCCGGCGCGCCTTAGAAGTTTCCAGAGGTGTGTCTCCGGGTCATATCCCCTGGATGGCATGTGTTGGTGTATAGGTGTAGTTCAGCGTCTTGTTTGGTGCAAGGCTGCTTGACAGCATGGTTAGAATACACGCAGAAGACAGCACAAGAGAATGAATGAGGGGTTCTTCTTTTAGACGCTTGGGAGGCTGGGAGATATGCGAGTTTGATTTTTATTTATAGTTGGGGTACCTGCAGAATTTTGAAATGTTTCGCCAATTCTGTTTAAATGTATCAATAGTTTTATTAGCATTCGAGGCGCCTAGTCACTAAGCTCACCTAGCATGATCGCAAATAAGTCCATAAATTTGTTATTTTAATTTCCAGCCAATTTTTGTTTAAATGCATCACTAATGTTTTACCATTCTATCCGTTTTTATGAGACCGATTGATAAGGGTCTCCATCTTTACCCAAGAGACCGCCACTTTTGAATGGAGGCCTCTATTTCCGAATAGATGACGACATATATCATCATGGAGGACGTCATATATCATCATGTAGAGGACACCATATAGAGGCCGACATCTTTAAACATGGAGGTCGCCATCTTGCAGTTGCCTCCCCTGTTCCTAAAGAAATTGACTAACTCATAACTACACACACTATAGCGCATTGGATTACAGAAAACGTTGCGGATCTTCCATAACTTTCCAACGATACACTACACGACCCCATACGACCTTAAATAAAAACGTGAATGTTTGCGCGAAATTTAAGCGGAAGATTCAAATTTTGACTAGAAAATCAAAATTTCGCATGGGTTGGGGGCATCTGACGTTACCATGACCTTGACCTACTTATGACGTATTACGCTCTGATTGGCTGACCTTGTTATCTATTTATGGTGTACTGCGCTCTGATTGGATTATTCATTTATGACGCGTCCTTAGCAACTAGTACAATGCCGCTGCCAGGAAGAAAAGGACGCATTAAATCCGAAAAACATGTACCCAACATTTTGAGGCAACTACCTCTCCTGCCAATGACATCTGCATAAGTTAAAATTGCCAACTCTGTCATAGCTTTCATCAAATCAATCAGACGCTTGCATGTCGATAGCCAAGATGACTTAAATTCCATGTTGCTTCTGCTGTGTCTCAAAGATATTTCTATACAATTAGATTTGGACAGTGTCATTCAACGGTTTGCCAAAGCTAGACTTCCACAACTGGTATTACAAAATCCACTGTTTAAGTGACATAACTATAAAAATGCAATATTGATTGCCTGTTCCAATATATATCTATTTTTCTCATATATTTTCATTTAATTTCAAGCTTATCTGTTCCGATTTCATCTGAATGATCTTCTTTAATGTAGGCCTAGAAGTAATGACCCTACACTTAAGTGTGTTGAACCACTAATATTTTTCTATGAGTATCTATTCAATGAATTCTTTCTTACATTTTAATACATACAGTATATTTTATTGGCCGACAAATTCCTTAAATATTTCAACCTTAGTATTCTGTCAATTATATTGAAGGATCAGCTCGATCAGTTGACTCAGTATATTTGCTTATTTGATTTTTTCTAAATTTTATGTAATTGCCCTTCAATGGAATTCTGCTGACTCAAAAAATACAATACTGAAATTAATAATCACATTAACTGAATATAAAGTTTCTATTTGATTGCGCATAACTACCACTGCACACTCACCCTTGAAAAATCCTGGCTATACGCCCCCGCCATTAAACACGAGCGGGACATTCCTACACCGGAAGTTCTTTTCCATTAATTATAGAAATAATATGATTGACAGAATCTTCGTCATATAAGTTGATAAAGCGACTTGAAACAGAAAAACTGACCAAATACAGAAACATTTACCCCCAGACTGTTCTGAACTTGGTACTTTTTATTTTCTTAAAATTACGATAGAACCTTTATTTATGTTAAATAAATAATTCACATACTATTTATGATTGACTTCATTACGATCAATTGTCGACATTTGATCCTAGCTCTGATTACAATGTGTCATTACTGTTAACAAATTTACAAATGTAAATATCCTTATTTTTATCAAACTACTGTGTCTCTGTAGGATTATTTATCCCAGTTTCATAAACGATGATATAATCGAAAAAGTCTGACTGTTAGTTTTCTATATACAGTAGCTATGTATGTTCGTTTTAATATTACTAAACTACTGGACCGTAGTTTGTTTAAATTTGCACAAACACGCAAATTGAGACGAGTTGAATAAATGGCAACTTTTTATTCCAAAATTTGACGTATACAGTATATTCACGATTAATTCCACACGTAGTGTAAAGTAAGTGAGAAATCAATAAAATTGAGGAGTCTATGTGAAACCAATGACGGATAAAAAATCCGCGACTGCTATCTTTTAAATAAGGTTTCTCTTTTAGTAGATATAAAATTGTGTAAATATATTGAACAAGCGTTGTGCGTGCGCAAATTTTAATTTTATTAAGAGAATTGTACAAAAATGTCACTTGCAATTGGCTAAACTATTGAAACTAAATCGATTTTCAATAAAATATTTGAAACCTATTAACTGTCTTTTCCGCCTATTTCTATCAGTTGGACCATATCTTATTTATCCCAAAGAACTCAGAGAGTAATTCTTGACGTTACACTAAGTGATTTCTTACCAATTACCAGTGTTGTTTCTCAGAGTCTTTGCTAGGCCTATTCCTGTTTATATTATCCATCTCTTATCTTATTACTCCCCTTTACGAGCAATACGCTGATGATACAAACTTCGTTCAACCGATCACATAGGATATACCTATATACTTTGAATAAAAATTTACAAGAGACTTTTGCCGGGCATTCAAAATAAAAGCTCCGTGATCAATCCTCATCAAAATCTACTAAACTCATGATCATCATCGCGAAAACACGGTAAACCTCACTCCTCGACGCTATAAAAATTCAACATGTCGACAGAGTTAACAACTTGAAACTCCTCGGAATATGTACACTTAAGATGGGATGACCATATTTCGGTTATTGTCACCAAGTGCAGCCAACGTATTCATGTCCTGCGAATAGTCAGTCAGCTATATTGCAACAAACAGCTCCTATAAATATTTAAAGGTCTCAGCCTCACATTAATGAACTATGGTAGCCCTGTCTTTGTGAGTCTCCCAAATGAACTGTTATTAAAAGTTGATCGGGTTAAAAAACGCTGCCACTGGATTATTCACAGCTTTGATTGCAGATGTCCATGTCTTATTTCAATCCTACCGCTCGCTACGATACGACACCGCGATGAAACTCTTTCAAGATGCTGGCTCCTTACCTCAACACCCATTATATAAATTAATTCTCGGAAAAAATATGCGAACAGGTAAATAAACGATTGAATCATGCTCAACTAATAGAAGACAATCATGTTTTCATATGTGTACTACCAACACGTTATCCCATTTCCATATTTCTGTGTGTATACGTTTCTACTACTACTACTCTTTGACTCCACTTTGTGCCTCTGTTCATTTTGTATGACTTTATGCGTATTTACATGTATCACATGTACATTTTTAGGCTAAATATATCATTACTACGACTACAAGGAGACATTCACAAGGAGTCAACAACCGAACAGGAGAGGAGAGGTGGAACAGTAGAGTGGAGCAAGAGAATGGATAAGAAGGTTATGGAATTGACAACAGAAGCTAAGAAAATTGGAACCAAAGGATACATGTCAAGGCTTAAGAAGAAATGGGATGCGGAAATGCCACTACATCAACATATTTCAATGAAGACACTGGCAGACAATGCAAGAAAGTTCTTAGAAAAAGAGAAATGTAAAAACACCACTGAAGTTCCTGACAGACCTACTAATGACGAACAAGAAGACGTGAAGAAGAAGGGAGGCACCGATTGGACCAGAACAATGAAAGTGAGAGCTGTAGAGCTAGATCTTGAAGCGAGAAAGAAAGGAAGAGGATTCATGAGAAGACTAAAGGATATGTGGAATGCAGAGTTTCCGGAATACACCTATTTATCTGCTACAAATCTGAGGGATAATACAGCTAAATTTAGACAACAGAAGGAAGTAATGCAATTGGTTTTAATTCAACAGGAGAAAAATAATCAAACTACAGAAGTTCAGAGCATTCAGGAGCCCGAATTGGCACCAGAGGAGGAAGAATTAGAACAAAATGAAAACGCAAACGATACTGGAGGAGTACAGGACGAGAACGAGAATGAACAAATTGACAATGATAATGCTGAGCTGAGTGAGAGTGAAAGAAGAATCAAGTTGATACTAAAGGATAAGATGAAAGAGGTGGTGGAAAATACTCCCAGAGATATGCCAGTACGAAGAAAACTTTCAAAAGTGAAAACGAGTGAGGAAGAGAAAAAAGGATTCAGTTGTGCAGTAAAAGAAATAATAGGAGAAGGAGGTGTAGCGGGGGATTACCATTGAGGATGGAAGTTCGAGAACTAAGAAAAATGACAAAATTAATCGCACAAAGAAGAAAATGATGAGCCAAATGAAGGAATGTAGACAAACAATGTCTTGGATTGCCAACGAACTGCGCCGGAGGAGACAGAAGAGAAGGCTAGTAAACGCGAGATGGTCATTTATGATCAATTGAAGAAGAATACTCGTGGAGCTGGCTCCAAAGAAACCTAGACCCGCGGTTGTTAGGACTCATGATAGCAAGTGGTGCCAACCAGATGGTACAAGAAAAGACAAGGACTATAGCATTAAATGATAAATGTAGGCTCTGCAGAGACTGTTGACCATTTACTGGCGGGATGTTCTTTGCTTTCTGGGATCGAGTACGTGAAACGGCACAACCAAGCGCTGACGTTTTAGTGGTAGAAGTACTGAAGAAGTTTAACATGACCGATGAAAAAACTGTGTGGTACAGGAGATGAGAGAAACCTGCAGAAGTGGAGGAAAATGATCGAGCCAAAGTATGGTGGAATTATGACTGGCAGACTCCCCACCAGTGTGAACACCGGAGACTGGATATGGTGCTGATGCAGAAGCTTGAGAAGAAACTTTGGATATTGGACATGGCCTGCCCTCAAGAAAGAAATGTAGAAACCAAGGAAAAAGAGAAATCCCAGAAATATCAACGTCTGCTGGATGAATTGAAGATTATGTTTCCTCAGTACAAGGTGATGGTTGTACCTGTTGTGGTGGGCTGTCTTGGAGGCATCGACGACCTGAGGCAGAAGATCCTGGGATGCGAGAAAGAGTAGGCCACGCGGACGGCAGCATAGATGCAGAGGTCTACACTGATGGTGACGGGCGCGATTTGGAGACGGATTTCAAATCAGTGATTTTTTTACTCTTTTGACTCCACTAATTAATGGTACCTTTGTCGAGTAACTTTGCTCTACCTTTTCTGCTGCTCACTGTCATCCCCCCTTTTCACGTTACTCTAATATCTCTTTTCATTCCATTTGTTGAATTTTCAAGCAATTACCCTTTTTCTTATTTCTTCTGTTTGCTGACCTCTAATCCTTTTCCCACTGTATTAGTTGTTTTTGAGTTTATTATGTACCCCTGTTTTTTATTACCACTGGCGCTATCAAACAATAAACATTCATTATGATTATAATTATTATTATTTACACGCGTTAATTGATTATAATAAATTCATTGATTGTAATCTTTGAAAGTTGAACTGCAATATGCTTTTCGGGTACTTCGACATTCAAAAAAATAATATAGAAAGATGGAATGGGTATATCACAATATTTAAATGTGGCAGATTTTGTTCGATGATTAATGAAAATAATGAAGATTTTACGAATGACGTGTTACAACAAATCGATCAATAAATCAATAATAGGAAATGCAATATGACTGTTGTCAGTGGTGATTTTACTGCGACGTAAGGTGTTCTTTATTTCCACGAAATTTCATTAAGATCGCATATGAAGAATAGGTATAGAAGTTCCGTATAGTTTTGTTAATCTGAAAAGGGCGTAAAATTGACCACTAAAACAGAACCTGTGGCACCCATACGAATGAAAATTTAAAAACACATAATATATACCATGTTCTACCAATTCAAAGGGTGGGTACCCAGAATTACATTTCTCTCTGATTGATGGTTTAGGAGGAAATAGCGAACATGTACACAGGCAATTAATTTTTGGAAGCTCTCCATCTTATCACAATCCGAGGATTTAATGAATACATTATTTATGTGATTTTTAGATTCGTCTTCGCATCTCATATGTCTGCATGTCCGTCCGTCACGCTTATGTTCGAAGTCTATTTTCTCAGGAATGTGTGATTGGGTTGAGTCTAAACTTGATATTAACATCAAGGCAAACATTCTCGCATCTCTATAAGAGGAATTGTCTGTCGGGAGGGAAGGAGGGGATAAGGTCGCATTGTTGGTTCTTGTTATGCTAAAAATAGATTTATTGAACCATTTCACTTTCCAACTCTTGTTTTGCAAATCTGTTGCGGTTCATTAATTATTTTGCAGATCAGGTCTAGGTCTGACCTTTAATGCGGCACTCCATAGAAAAACAAAAAAAGAGAGCTTAGGGGGGGGGGTACTATAGTCGTACATCTGAGCAGTCCATTGAGTTGGACCATAGAATTTTGGAAACCAAATCTCCCAGTGCATTATTGCAACGAATTCTTAAATATGATTAAACACGAATAATTAGGAGGTACATCGTTTATTAATCAAATTCGTACACGTGAAGTATCAATAAAATTCACTCCATCCCAAATTACTAATACACAGCGTGCACCGGCCAGCGCACCATCAGCAAAAACGATCCAATTGGAGTTTGAAATATTATTATAACACTTTACTGGACAGTTGAAGTCAGTCGGAGTAAAGAACAAATCTTAGAGAACAGGTCACATACAGTCACAGCAGTAAATTGAGTCGCGACATTGTTACAAGCAGTAGGGCTTGATATATTCCAGATATTCTTCCAAGGTGCAGCCGCCATTGTAGCAGCATGTGGCCGCAATACGCTGGGCTCTAGACTGGTAACGCTTTCGCATTTCTATGTCCGTGAATGGTCCTCCTCGTTTTCGCATATCTATGCCGAATGTTCTTTTTTTAATATCTATGATTGGTCCTCCTCGCTTTCGCATATCTATGCCGAATGTTCTTTTTTTAATATCTATGATTGCTCCTCGCTTTTTGAAATCAAACTCGACTGGTCTTTGCTTATCCAGTTCCATGTGGTCGGGGATCGATCCTGTTAAAGAGAGGGAAATGTATCATTGTATAAAACAAAAATATGAATTTTTCGTTAAAATCAAAAGTAAATACAAATGCTACAGAAGTTTCTGATACACTAACTCTTGGATATTAAACGCCTCGGCTATAGCTCGGAATGTACTGTAGCCAAAGAAATATCACTTGCAGTCTTGCAGTAAATGTTCAAATCGAATGCCCTCATCATTTCCACGGAAGCATTACAGATCGCATTTAAGAAATAATAGGTATAAAATGACGTAGAGATTTGGCAAGCTAAAAGAGACTAAAAACGGAAACTGTGGCTCCGAATAGCGCATTGTGTGGGGTCTCATTGTCATGAGTTTGAGACATTTGTGCAGCGTCTAATTGTCTAATTGTTGTGTGAGGGTTTCGCAGTTGTTGTTGTTGTTTTCTGCGGTATTCTCGACAACTCCCTAGTTTGGGAAGCGACATCCCCCTAACCACACACCCCTCGCTAGGGAGGCGACCTCGATTCCCCCAACCATGCCAACCAAACTCTCTCCACGATCTGTGTGATTAACATCACATACTACCTACTATGATAGTAGTTATGCAGAGGTGGACACCAGCATCCACCTCAGAGGGCAGCAGTGGACACAGGAGGAGACGCCGTGAGCCGGACAGTCTTCGACGGACTTAGACGGTGCACCACGCCGGGTACTGTCCATGGCACCTCGGTGTTCGTGACAATCGTGTTACCTCTACATCAGCCCTGCTGTTGTTCCACGGGTCTCGTCAGGGGAGCCGGAGATCCCTCAGATACGAGTCCACCGACATGGATTCCTCTGAGAGGCCGTGCCGGCAGATACGTCTAACTTGGGCATACAAAGTGTCTCAAAAGGGATGCTAAACCGTTTAACAATACGCAGATGAGGTTGTGCGATCACCATGCAACAGAGGTAGACACTAGCCCTCACCCAAGCTATACCGTCAGAAGGGTGGTCGCAATTTAACCAAAGGGTACTACGTTCACAACACCATATATGCCTAAGCCTAACCAAGATGTCCCGAAACCTCGCTTATTCATCATTTAATATTGCCTATTTGGTTATCAAGGTATACATTGTTGGTATCCTTGAATAGCCAAAGGCATTGTCTTTGTTGCTTTTTTTGGTTAGGGATTCAGAAGTTTCGCTTGGGGCTCCGATGACCTCCGACGTTGTCACCATATCAATCATGGTTACCCGTCTCTTAGCGTGGAGTTGTCTTTGTGTCTCAAAAGCTGGACAGAGTTACACAGGAGGTGCTCGGTCGTTTGTTCTTTCCCCGTTCCCAATCACACCAGGGGTCATCCTCGAGTTCAATGAGGTACCGCTAATACTTGAAGAACTTGCAGTGTTCCGGGCATAATTGTTGGAAAAGCCCCCTTACCGTCCTGGGCCATTGCTTTTCCACGTCGTTCTTTGATGATCGCCTCTCTCTATACCTCTCCAGCGCCCTTTCATATGTCATTTTCCATTTCTTGGCCTTTATCTTGACTTTCACAATGGCTTGCGTCAGGGGTAACTCGTGTTGATCAAATTGAGTTCCCTCATTCGCTAGTTCATCCGCTCTGTCATTTCCTGTGATGTTGACGTGGGACTGTATCCACATGATGGTCACCTTCGCTTGCAGCCTGAATAGGAGGTCTTTGGACTGCTTCAGTCATGGGTGGTTGTCCTTCCAAGTGTCGTTGGTTAGCGCTTGTTGGAGTGATTTGCTGTCTGTGTATATGACACACTCCACGTAGCCCTCTCTTGTATCCACTGCAATGCGCGCCGCGCTGCTACATATTCGTCTGTGTAGGAAGAGCAGAGCACCTCCGCTTGGAAACATGTTTTGTACAGCGTTTCACCCCTCCTGTCTTCGATGTGGATTCCTGCCCGCCATTCCTTTGGTCTTTGTCGGTTGATCCGCCCGTAAACACTCAAATCACCGCCTTTGCCATGTTCAGCTTTTTCAGCGTGAGTCGGTTCAGCTCGTCTGCCGAGTACTCTCTTCTTTGTTCCATACCAAGTCGATCTGGTCAAAGCACACTTTTGTCAGGTGTCTCCACGGGGACATGGGTGGCGTGGTTGTCTCTCGCGGAACGTTTAGGTTTTCCATCCAGAGTGCGGTGATTTTCTTTTACCCTGCCCTTGTCTTCATGGGGAGTGCTTATTCTGCGTCTAGTAGTCGGGCATATTTGCCCCACAGGAGCTCGTCATTCTTCGTCATTCAGCGGTTCTATTTCAGCCTGGAGGTGGAGGAATTCTCACGTGCATGTCTTTGTGAGGTTGGCAATTGATCTGAGGTCCTGATTTTGAATCTTCTGCAGTCTTGCTCTTCTTGTCATTGAGATTCACCCATTACAGCGCGGTGATCCAAATTCTTTTTACGTACTGTAGGTAGAAACCTCCCCGGGCCTCTACTGAGTCTCCCCAGTCTTTCGTTGCCAGACATTTGTGGATGTTGATTCTCTTCCTGGGGCCTGTTTTATAAAACTTAGGAGTTAGGAGCTCGTAAATCTAGGAGTTACTAGCAGCTAAATAGCTGTTCTCTTAAAGTCTGTTTCATAAAATACTGCTAAATAGGAGCTCTTAAAAATGATTGATTCTAATGCAGGGAGCTAAATTTAGTTGACCAATGAGAATGGCTCTCTAGCTAAGTAAAATAGCGGCAATCTGTATCACACTACAGTATCGCGCACACAGATAAATTAAACATTATATGATAAAGCATCGTAGGTAGATTTTAGGAACAGAGCGTATTTAAGGTAGGGTATGAGTAGGATATTTGAAATTTTGAATTTTGAAATCTAAGATGCAAAAATTACCATTACAAATGCACTTCCTTTTTTATAATCAAGAAAATAAAAACTTAAAAATATTCGATTTTTAGAGTGTATTATTGGTAGTAATCTATTAATCAGGTTAATTATATATTACCATTACTAACATTATAGGATTGCTTTTTATTGATATATATAAGAGTATGTTTCATATCAAACTATAGCATAAAACCAATATGAAATGTTATAAAACGCCTATAAAAAAAGAGTATTATAGACTAATTATACACAAATACAGGATATGAAAAGTTAAAAAGTCATTATTTATCAAATGCAAGATAAATTCGTCTACTCATTGTACTGTCCAATTTTTTGAGCACATCAATGGACTGGAGATCTCTTACAAAAGGTTAACTTCCGTGAGAATATGAAGTTTGGAAGGAATCAGGTACATTGCCAACATTACATTTTTCAAAGTGTTTGGAAAACGTATTCTCAAATGGTAAAAAAAAACATGGTCAATGAAGGGAAAATAGAAATTGTTGTTTAAATAGTAGGAAATTGGATCTTCAGAAATATAGAAGTCTCTGCATTAGCCCGATTTTGCTGTTTCTTGCCACTGCCAGTCCTTGGTTTTGAAGGTTGTACGTTGATAGAATTGGCAACATTAACAGCTCGCATGTAAACT